>CM021103.1:372612559-372772431 GCA_007115665.2 Sequoiadendron giganteum | reverse complement strand
GATCTCATGTTACATAAATAGGTTCTTTTTCTTTATGAGTTAGCTTGCTTGTTTCTTAACACCTTATATCGAGACAGTGTGTTTTCCAACTGTGCAGATAATGTGAGCACTTATTTGGTCGAATTAGATGAGGAAAATGAAATGCCATTTTCATCTCATGTTACATAAGCAGGTGCTTTTTGTTTATGAGTTAGCTTTCTCCTGATTGGAACAATTGAATTGCTCTCATTATTTGCACAGTTGGAAAACACACTGTCTCCTCTCTATTGCAGTGGGTTTTACAACACTATTTGGGTTGCTTCTTTCTTAACAAGTTATATCCAGACAGTGTGTTTTCCAATCATACAGATAATGGGAGCATTTAGTTGGTCGAATCAGATGAGGAAAATGAAATGTCATTTTTATCTCATGTTACATAAATAGGTGCTTTTTTTTTATGAGTTAGCTTGCTTGTTTCTTAACACCTTATATCGAGACAGTGTGTTTTCCAACTGTGCAGATAATGTGAGCACATATTTGGTCAAATTAGATGAGGAAAATGAAATGCCTTTTTAATCTCATGTTACATAAATAGGTGCTTTTTGTTTATGAGTTAGCTTTCTCCTGATTGGAACAATTCAATTGCTCTCATTATTTGCACAGTTGGAAAACACACTGTCTCCTCTTTGTCACAGAGGGTTTTATAATACTATTTGGGTTGCTTGTTTCTCCCTTAAGGAGCCAGCTAACTCGTAGAAAAAATTCACCTATGTACATAGAAAAATGCATGAAAAACATACATGGATACATACATAACATGACAAGACGCCATAGTTGGAAAACACACTGTTTCCTCTCTGTTGCAGAGGGTTTTACAACACTATTTGGGTTGCTTGTTTCTTAACACCTTATATGGAGACATTGTATTTTCCAACACTGAAAATAGTGCGAGCATTTATTTGGTCGAATCAGATGAGGAAAATGAAATGCCATTTTTATCTCATGTTACATACATAGGTGATTTTTGTTTACGAGTTAGCTTTCTCCTGATTCCTGATTGGAATAAATGAATTTATCCAACAGAATGAACGTTCATTGCTTCACAGTTCTAGCAGAATGAAAAAATGACACATATGATTGTTGATATATATACTAGTGCTAGTGATAGGTTAAATTGGAAATTAAATTCCCAATGTACAGTTTAAAATGTTTGTTTATTGTCTGTGCAAGCTGGCATTTTGCACTCAACATAATATATAAATTGTATATTGGGGAAATATGGAAGAAATAAAATTATTTCTAGCACCAATTGTCTTTAATTTTCCAATTTAATCTATCGGTAACACTTGTCTTTCTTCTAGGTGGTTTATATAGGCCAGGAAATAAAATTGAACAAAACAAGGGCAGGTGAATTGAGAAGGATGCTTCAGGAGATGTGAACCTTATGCAGTAAATACAGTTGATTCTGTTTGCCATAGCTTGAATTGCAAGTATAGTGGATAGTTAAATTTCCAAAATTTAATATGCATTTAGAAGTGCCGATTATTTGAAATTGTGAAATGTTGGGGTTTTTAATCAGCTATCATTTTCATGTGATTCTTAAGTGTTGCGCTAATTTGAAATCTTTCACCAAAAGACTTTATATGTGGTTCATAATTTTTTTTGTAATAGTTCTTTTTACAATTTCGCTATTTGTCTAGAATGTTTAGTAAGTTATAAATGGTTCGTTTTTAACAACATCTGATGGCAATTTTGTAGAATGCTATTTTTATATCCTATTTATTCTCTTTTTCAATATGTTTTGGTCTGACCACCACACTGCAAAAAGATGTGCACATATAACAAGTGACTACTTCAAATAGTTCTATGCACTGTATTAAATAGAATTCGTAAAGCCAATGGGTAGGAATAACTTAATTGATAATTTGGCCTACTCCCATTACTTGGTCCTAAATATTATAGACAAATTGTAAAAGAGCTATTAGAATAACAACATACATGGAAACAAAAAGTGACGAAACGGGTAGACGAGACCAAACGTCCAGGCGATGGTTATGTAGGAGTTAACAACACTGTTGGGTGGGTTTTCCCACCTGTTTCCGGGTGAAAAAGTGGGTGGGTTAGCTTTGTTGACAAGTTTATTTTATCTGGCTTTGGAAAAGTGGAAGGGAATGACGTGGGCCTTTTTGTTTCAAGAAAGAAAGGTGAAAATACTATTTGTTTTGTTTCCACTCTGAACGTTAAAAGGGAAAGCAGAAGGTCTCAATGCATGTGGACGACTTGGAGGAGAATACCGACCAAATTGAGGTGACGGGTACTATCCAATAGTGTTGCAGAGGGTTTTACAACACTATTTGGGTTGCTTCTTTCTTAACACCTAGGGTTTTCCAACATGAATTGTTGTGAAACAGAATGAAGTGCATTTTATGAATTACACTATGTGTTGAGGGCTATTATTATCCCCGTTAAATGAGAGATGTGCTATTTGATAAAATAAAACACCATCTATACGTTTGTATATTTGCATTACAAGACAAAGGTTGGGTATACCATATAAGTAAAGGCTGGCTTCAAAACATATTGTGTTTTCCAACATGCACTACACAATGTGCACACCTAGATATATTGGTTTAAAAACCAGAAAGGGCTAGGGTATGTTGTGATGTGGAGGTTGAAAAATGCAATGTGTTATGAAGCATGCAATTTTTTATATATTTGAAACTTAAACACAACAATGGAAGGTGTGATATGGAAGACTTTCATACAGTTTTCTAACATTCCATCTTACAAAACTGTGGGTGTCAAGAACCAAGCAACCTAGCATGAGACGACCCTTTACATCTAAATAGGGAGATTCAAATAACTGAAACCCAACACTGTGTTTCCCATTTAGGATTCTTTTCTGCACTTTTTTTTTTCAATGTTGCAAAATTTAAACACAACAATGGAATGTGTGATTTTGAAGACATTCAAGAAACTGAAATACTCCAAATTATGTTTCCCAAATTTCAAATTACCCCTCACCTCCATTTCATTGGTATTCTACTCAAACTCCTCCACGTGCACTCAGACCTTCAGCTTTCCATTTACATTTAAACAAGGAGATTGAAATAACTGAAACCCACCACTACGTTTCCCATTTAGAATTATATTGTGCACCTTTTTTTCAATCAACTCAAATTTAAACACAACAATGGAATGTGTGATTTGGAAGACATTCATACTATTTTGTAACATTCCATGTTGCAAAATCGTGCGTGTTAAGAAGCAAGCAACCCACCATGAGATGACCCTTTACATTTAAACAAGGAGATTCAAATAACTAAAATGGGACAGTGTATTTTTTCAACACTGCAGACCATCTATAACAACAACGTGCCTTGCAAGTATCATAACATAATACTTGCAAGGCACAGTGTTGTTATAGATGGTTTGCAGTGTTGGAAAACATACTATCACATTTCATTTTTCCAATTTAATTACATTCTTGGAACCTCATTTTTCTATTTGGAAATAATGGTTTTCAATGACATGTATTGGGCTTTTTGTCCATCCATGCCGAACAATTATTTTGAAAAGAAGATAGCTGTTATGATGCATGTGACACACATTTTTGTAGGGAGAATAGCCTACTCCCAATTGCAGAAGGTGATCTCCTTGCGACATGTCTTATACATGATAATGTATTGCCCTTCTTCAGGGATAAGACATATCTGCTTATCATTGCTAGATTATTTTTGGATTCGATTGTCTAAGAATTATTGCATCAACGTTGTAGATGAGACTCCATGATCCAACATCATGATGAGTGATTTTGTCTTCTTCATCCTTATGTTGGATCATGGAGTGTGATCCCAAATATTGATGCAAGAATTATTACACAATCGAATCCATAATTCAACTAGCAATAATCAATACGGATTGTGGAAAATTGATATCATTTATGTCTGATTATGTTATCATTTCGAACACATGTTTTTTCAGGGATAATAACTTGATTTTACTATATTTCGTAGGGATATTAGCTTCTGCATTGCAATTGGACGTCACTATTATCCCTAGAAGAATGCATGCCAGAGGCATCATAACATGCAAAAACCCACTGTGTTTTCCATGATGCTACTGTTATGTAAATTTTCTGTTGGAAACATATGAGAAGATATTGAAAAAGAGTGTTTTGCTCAAAGTAAGTATTGTTAAAAAACTACAACATGAACTTTAAAACATTCATTTCTCACAGCCTGCATAAAATAATAAGTGAGCCACAACCCACTGTGTTTTCCATGATGCAACTGTTATGTGAATAATGTGTTGGGCAGATATCGAAGAAGAGTGTTTTGCTGAAAGTAAGGGCTATTAAAAATTATGAAGCTCAAATTCAATACATTGTCTTCTTACTGTGTGCATAACACTAGCTGCTGTCTTCGAACAAGATTTGCAAAGTTCGGGACAACCCAGTGTGTTTTCCATCCTACAACAGTTAAGTAAAAATGTTTGTTGGAAACATATGAATAGATAGTGAACAAGACTGTTTTTCTTAAAGTAAGGGGTGTCATAAAACAAGAAAGTGAAGTTGAAAACTATATTTTTTTACTGTCTGGAAAAAATAATAATTGAGCCACAACCCACTATGTTTTCCATGATGCTACTATTATGTAAATTTTCTATTGGAAACATATGGGAAAATATTGAAAAAGAGTGTTTTGCTCTAATTAAGTGTTGTTAAAAAACTACAATGTGAAATTCAAAACATTCATTTCTCACAGCCTGCATAAAATAATTTAAGTGAGCCACAACCCACTGTGTTTTGCATGATGCAATTGTTATGTCAATAATGTGTTGGGCAGATATCGAACAAGAGTGTTTTACTAAAAGTAAGGGTTGTTAAAAATTATGAAGATAAAATTCAATACATTGTCTTCTTACTATGTGCATAACACTAACTGTTGTCATTGAACAAGATTTGAAAAGTGTGGGACAAAATGAAAACCCCGCAATGAATGGCCGTTCGTTTCTTCAGTGTTCATGGTAGAATGGAAAAATGGCACATACTTAGAGTGGATATACATACCTAAAGGAGATATGCATGCTTGCAACTCTTGCCCTTACTATCCACCAAAATGACACTGTCCAAAAATGGAGAAAATGGGACCTTGTTCGGGCTTTTTGATATTTGCTAATAATGGTTTTGAATGCCACGTTTTTGGCTTTTTTTTTCGTCCACACTGAACAATTATTTTGAAAACCTGTCGGCGCTGACACGATTTCTCAGTGACGGGACAACAAATGGCACATGGGATGAGATGTCCGACCCTCAAGTCTTTCCTTCCCATCCGACAACCTTTTCCCTCGTCGGTCCCACCTCTTCCGTCGCGACTCTTTTCTCCATGCGGTATGGGGGGCGTATCCTATGTTATATACATATGTGAATTTTGTCCACGAGTTAAGGAGGGAGAAAGCTAACTCCTAAATAAAATTCACATATGTATATAACATAGGATATGCCAGTTTCAGGCGTAAATTCACATATGTATATAACATAGGATATGCCGATTTCAAACTCCTAGACAAAATTCACCTATGCACATTGAAAAATGCATGAAAAAATTACATAAGAACATACATGGATACATACATAACATGACGAGACGTCGTAGTGAAACAATGGGTTTTACAATAGTCCGAGTTTTACGAGACAATGTGTTTTCCAAAAAAACAGTGTATAAAATGGCAGAAAAAATGGGATGGGATGTGGGCTTTTTTCTGTTTCCCAATTATGATTTCCAATGCCACGTTATGCTCTTTCTATCCATTCTAAAAAACAATGCGAACAATGGCGACATTCCAGGTTTTACATGATTTTAGAAATATAGCATTTCATTGCAGAACCCACAAATTCTTCTTTCTACAAAAATTATTCAGTAATTTCACTCATATTTCTACAACGGGTTGTCCCTTATTTCATTTAGAAATGGAAAAATTAGAAAACTAGCATATGGGGAGGAAATGAAATAAATTTTTTAAAACCCTCAACATAAAAAAATGCTTGAAACCGGCATATCCTATGTTATATACATATGTGAATTTTGTCCAGGAGTTAGCTTGCTCCCATTATATATAACCTAAATGATCCTAAAGCTTTTAAATAACCATAATTATTTAAGCTTTTGAGAAGCGACGGACAACCCTCTGGGTTTTCCATACTACAACTTTTTTGTTTTTGTGCAACTTTTGTTGCAAGGAAGGGCATTTATAAAATATGAAAGTTACCTTGAATACATTCTTTTCTTACGCTGTGCATAACACTAAGTGTTGTCATTGAACAAGATTTGAAAAGTGTGGGACAACCCAGTGTGTTTTCCATCGTGCAATTTTTTTTTGCATCTTCTCTTCAAAATGTATTACGATATTCAAATGGAATGTTTGGTGCATGTGATGAGTTGTTACATAAAATATGATTGTGAACTTCAATATAGTTTTTTGTTATAGTATGCATAACAAAAAGTGTTGTCTTTGAAGAAGAATAGAGAAGTGATGGAAAACTGTGTTAACCTAATTGAGGTGGGGGGAGTAACCAATAGGGTTGTTTCTTATAAAGGGTTTTAGAACAGTTTGTAGGTTGCATGGTTTATAACACCCTATGTTTTCCAACCTAAAAATTCGGATAACAGTTTGAGTGTCTTGAAAATATTTTCTTATTTACACTGTATGAATGTAAAAATGGCACCTCCAAAAATTACAACTATTATTTATGGTATAAATTTCAATTCATTATCTTTCTCATGATTGACAATAATAATTGGACAAAATAATTGCATGTTGTAAACCAGAGTGGGTTACTTGTATAGCCTTTTACAAAAGTGTGGGTTGTGCATTTCAATTTCTTTTTTTCATTGAAAACAAAATATGCTTGATTACTGTAAAATTGTGCAATAAATTTTTGAACTTTAACTGTCCATAACACTTGCAACAATTTTACAGTTTACAGGAAACCAAGGATGGGTGCTGTAAAATGGAAACTGGTTCTTGCAGTGAAGAACGCCATTGATGTGGACAACACACCTGAAAGGTTTTGTAGTAGGGCATCTTCTTCGGGGCGGTCCCATTCATGAAACGTGCAGGTAAGATCTGGTGATTACAAGATGCAATCCAATGTACAATTTTAATCTCTCATAAGTGGTTATGAGGTTGATTGGAAAGTGGGAATGTTTTATTCAGGAGGCAGCAACCGTGGTACGGAGGAAGTCCCCTCAATTTATGAAAACGGTCAATCGTAAGGAAACGAAGTGTTCAGTAATTGATTGTGAACTTCCAATTGCCCTTCCCTTCCTATGCATGAATCATAATGCTTTTTAATTTCAGTTCAAAAATATCATGTCTCTTACAAATATTTTGATTTTGGCATATATCATTCCTTTGATTCAGGAAAATAATCAGGGAGATGATCTCGCTCTTTCCATAGTCCATGACCAGAAGGAAAAGCGTGCAGAGGGAGACCCTAAGGATGGAGAGGGATCCAATGAAGCACGGGGTGATGTGCTGGGCGGGAAGGTAGATATAATAACCGAATTATTGCATCGTTTGGCTGTGTATATATGTTGTGCATTCAATTTGATTGAATATCAAATATATTAAGCAATTTTCTTTTCCAAACTTGCTGTGCAGGTTGCTGCTGAATACAGAAGAGAAACAGTGAATGGCATATATATATATATATATATATATATATATATATATATTATTGTATTGTAGAAGAATGTACGAGAAATTATTATGATTGGAGAGTGTTCAACATGCATAGGTTTTAGCATCACCACCTTCCTATTCTTGAGGCACCAGAGCGTGGCTGAGATGTGTTGGGGGGGGAACCAAAACAACCTGCTCCTCCACTTGATAAATTGAAAGAGTACCTTCTAAAGAAGGTGGAAAATACAGAGTACTAAATGAATATACAGAAACAACTATAGTAGAAGCGTGTTATTAGACGTGTCTGTCAAAAGTATGGGAAACAAAACTTCCTTCAACTTCCCCAAGAAGGAAAGGATGAGGTGAAGAAGCAAATGGCGTTATACAACAGTGAGGAGATGAAGGAACAGAGAAGGCAAAGAATATTACAATTTCAGGAGAGAAAGAGATAGAAAGGAATGATAATGTCGAACTGAACTGTTAAATGTGAATTTTCCTTGCTTCATCTTTTCTATTTGGATGCATACAAGGTTCACTTAACGTTAACTTACATGACATGACAGGGTGATGGTCGAGAAGCAGTTTCTTCCCCCCAATAGAGTAGGGTTCATTTTCTAGAGGAAGTTGTGCCCACGAAAGCAAAGACGATGTTGTTCCTCCCACCCCTATGTCTAACATTCAAAATAAGCATCCTACATAGTTGAAAGTTTCAAGGCACCCTCTGAAGAAGAAACGAAAACAAATGGTGATCTCAAAATATTTTGTTTACTCTAAAGTTTGTTTTGATTATTTGAATGAATTGGTTGCATGCATCTGAGTTTGGTGCAATGTTTTAATTCCTCCTATTACACAATAATGATGAACAACGAACTGCTGCCCTCGAGTAGGTTTTGTGATTTTCAATGGTGAACAATTTCCCATGGAAGCACAAGATGATGTTGTTCCTCTCGACCCGCCATCTAACAATGTTGAGAAGAAGAAGAAGAAGAATGAGCATATATCATCAAACGTGTCAAGGTGCCTTGACATGGAGGAACTAGAAGAAATGGTGAATTGCAATTATTTTATTTAATGTTTGTTTTGATTATTTCAATGAATTGGTTGCATGCACCTGAATTTGAAATGACCTTTTAATTTCTGCTATAACAGGGCAAGGATAAACAACGAAGTGTTGGCCTTGATCTGATTGGCGATGTCTTTGCGATTGAAATGAGAGAGGCTAATACAGATGGACATGCGGATGGAGAGATCACTGGCCACAAAGTGGGACAGGGTAACATAGATGGTCATTAGGATGGGGAGAACACTAGCTTGAATGTGGAACTGGGTAACAAAGATGGACATGGGGATGGGGAGAGCAGTGGATTGCAAGTGGGAGAGGGTAATAAGGATGGACCCGAGGAGGAGGAGAGCGCTGGCTTGCAAGGGGGAGATGGCAATAAATATGGAAATGGGGATGGAGAGAGGTGTGGCATGCCATCTATATTGGTATGAGACCCAACACACTTCCATGCTCTGTTCTTATTTCTTTAGGAATCTTCTAACGTGCCTTCAATTATGCTTCATGTCAATGATGTTTCCATTAAAGGAAAATCCGGTGGATGAACAAGTGATAGAGTTCAACGGCATAAATTTTAAGGTCAGTGATCACGTCGACCTTCAGAGGCTGCATAAATGGGTTACGAAAGGCATTCTACATGTTGTTGCTAGAAACGCTCACACCCACTGCTTGAGGCACCCAAAAAATTGTGCAAGCGTCAACATTGTTGAGGCCATTGATGGTCAATGCTACATGACTTTTCCCATGCCTGGTGCAGAGACCATCGCAAAGTGCATGGGTGACTTTGTCATATGGCAGCCATTGAGATGAAGCATTTTGTTCCAGAGGTACACATAAATGATATGTTGCTGTATATATATCATACTGTGTATATTGTTTCCATGCATACGTTAATTCTCATTAATTGTTTGCTATAGGGTGAAGGTGAAAAACCTGACAGGGACAAAGCACAAACTACGAAGAAATCTGTTATTTCACATTCATCATCTGCAAGGGTTCATGGATTTGGAATCACCCCTCCCGAAATACACAAGGACCCTAAGAAACATGGCATATTTTACACAGACCTAAACTCGATTGCAAGTAATAGGCAGCATAGGAATTGATGAGACAGGCTTTGAATATTGAACAATTGTGGTGTAGAGATACACCATTTGCATATGTTTCAACACTATGGTGTTATACATTTGATACAAGACTTTTCATGGGCTTCTTTAATTATTTTATTATTGTACAATTATGTTGAACATATATCCTAATTTTATGTCATTAGAACACATAATTGTTATCCATTTCATATCAGACGTTAAGAAACACAGTCTTGTTCACTATCTGTTCATATGTTTGGAACACAAAATTTACATGACTCTTGTGTTGTCCCCTCTGGCATGTGTTGCCATTAATGTCAAAGCAATAACACAATAAGATGTTCTTGATTGGTAAATAAGTCAGTAGTATTGGTCTGGTAATTTAGTTGATGGTCTCTTTATTTTAGTTCTTTGACAATCACTTGACTTGGCATACAAGTGTTTTTCAACTCTAGTACACTGCATATTGTTTCATGTTCAGTCATCTTGCATATTTTGATAAGGATCTAAAATTGTGACTATATGTGAATACAATTATATGAGTTGAAATAGTTATGAAGATAGTTTTGGTCCTCATGTTCATTTATTTATCATGTCATTTAGTTTTAAAGTTGTTGTAAGATTTTGTTATCTTGTAAATATTTCAACTTTTGGGTTTCTATAATGTTGTCAGACTCTGTGATCTGGTTATGGTCTTTATGTTCATACATGTCAAAAATCATCAAAAATGCTTGATAACTAAATTTCTCTAGAGCTTGCACTTTACATTTGGTTATTAATGCTAAAGTGGTTGGTATGGGAACAATTGATGTCACCATTTATCAATAAATTTGAGAAATTATTTTAAAAAACAATCCATGAGGTATGGGATTTGAAACCCATCAAGTGTTGGTAATCTAGTTTTGGATTGTGATAATCCATACAAGTGGATAGAATGATATACTAATTTTTGAAATGCACCATTTGTAATGCATATTATATATATAACTACCTCAAAAATATGTTGGGTTTCAATCCTAGAAACATAAAAATAAGGACTATCCATGAGTCACTTACAAGATCAAATCAACTTCTGAATGAACAAGTGAAATGCCTCAAGAAAAGAATGATGAAAATCAGACTAATGTCAACAATTGCAAAGGTGATTACAATAGGCCCATCAAAATATCTCAATCAAGTAATGCGCCCTTGATTCTCATTATGTACCTTCAACCATATGGTAATGACAACAATGTGATTGGTAAAGTATTCATTTTAATGGTGTACCCTTACCCAAATGCCAATGACAAAGCAAAGCATATATTGGTGGGTTAGAAAACCCTATTGATCCTTCTAGAAAACCTTTAAAGTAAGGTTTTAAGTCTCAATATTCTAAAACACCACTCTGTATGAGTTTTTTATCCTCTAAAACCTTCCCTATTCATCCTTCTAGAAAACCTTTAAAGTAAGGGTTTAAGTCTCAATATTCTAAAACACCACTCTGTATGAGTTTTTTATCCTCTAAAACCTTCCCTATTCATCCTTCTAGAAAACCTTTAAAGTAAGGGTTTAAGTCTCAATATTCTAAAAAACGACTCTCTATGAGTTGTTTATCCTCTACAAACTTAGTTGTTGAAACCTCTTCTCCATTTAAGGAGGGTAATTTACTTCTAAAAAATATTTATCTTGGAGTATTTTCTCCATATAACCTGAATTGGTTCCTGTATAATAGTTCGTATACATAACTGTTGCAAGATGGAAAACACACTGGGTTATCCCATACTTTGCAAATCTTGTTCAAAAACGATAGCTAGTGTTATGCACATAGTAAGAAGACAATGTATTGAATCTAAGCTTCATAACTTTTAACAACCCTTACTTTCAATAAAATAGTCTTCTTTAATATCTGCCCAACACATTATTCACATAACAGTTGCATCATGGAAAACACAGTGGGTTGTGGCTCACTTATTATTTTTTCTAGACTGTAACAAAATCCTATTTTCAACTTCACTTTCTTGTTTTATGACACCCCTTACTTTAAGAAAAATAGTCTTGTTCACTATCTGTTCATATGTTTCCAACAAAAAATTTACTTAACTATTGCAGGATGAAAAACACACTAGGTTGTCCCAGACTTTGCAAATCTTGTTCGAAGACAATAGCTAGTGTTATGCACACAGTAAGAAGACAATCTATTGAATTTGAGCTTCATAATTTTTAACAACCCTTACTTTCAGAAAAACACTCTTCTTCGATATTTTCCCAACACATTATTCACATAACAATAGAATCATGGAAAACACAGTGGGTTGTGGCTCACTTATTATTTTTTCCAGACTATAACAAAATACTATTTTCAACTTCACTTTCTTGTTTTATGACACCCCTTACTTTAAGAAAAATAGTCTTGTTCACTATTTGTTCATATGTTTCGAACAATTTTTTTTACTTAACTGTTGTAGGATGGAAAACACACTGCGTTGTCTCAGACTTTGCAAATCTTTTTCGAAGACAGTAGCCAGTGTTATGCACACAGTAAGAAGACAATGTATTGAATTTGAGCTTCATAATTTTTAACAACCCTTACTTTCAGCAAAACACTCTTCTTTGATATCTGCCCAACACATTATTCACATAATAGTAGAATCATGGAAAACACAGTGGCTTGTGGCTCACTTATTATTTTTTCCGGACTATAAAAAAATATTGTTTTCAACTTCACTTTCTTGTTTTATGACACCCCTTACTTTAAGAAAAACAGTCTTGTTCACTATCTATTCTTATGTTTCCAACAAATTTTTTTACTTAACTATTGCAGGATGGAAAACACGCTGGGTTGTCTCAGACTTTGCAAATCTTGTTCGAAGATAGAAGCTAGTGTTATGCACAGAGTAAGAAGACAATGTATTGAATTTGAGCTTCATCATTTTTAACAACCCTTACTTTCAGCAAAACTCTCTTCTTCGATATCTGCCCAACACATTATTCACATAATAGTAGAATCATGGAAACCATAGTGGGTTGTGGCTCACTTATTATTTTTTCTGGACTGTAACAAAATACAATTTTCAACTTCACTTTCTTGTTTTATGACTCCCCTTACTTTAAGAAAAACAATATTGTTCACTATCTATTCATATGTTTCCAACAAAAAATTTACTTAACTGTTGCCGGATGGAAAACACACTGGGTTGTCCCAGACTTTGCAAATCTTGTTCGAAGACAACAACTAGTGTTATGCACATAGTAAGAAGACAATGTATTGAATATGAGCTTCATGATTTTTAATAACCCTTACTTTCAGCAAAACACTCTTCCTCGATATCTACCCAACACATTATTCACATAACAGTAGCATCATGGAAAACACAGTGGGTTGTGGGTCACTTATTATTTTTTTCGGACTGTAACAAAATACTGTTTTCAACTTCACTTTCTTATTTTATGACACCCCTTACTTTAGGAAAAATAGTAAGAAGACATTAGCTAGTGTTATGCACACAGTCCGAAGACAATGTATTGAATTTGGGCTTCATAATTTTTAACAACCCTTACTTTTAGCAAAACACTCTTCTTCGATATCTACCCAACACATTATTCACATAACAACAGCATCATGGAAAACATGGTGGGTTGTGGCTCACTTATTATTTTTTCTGGATTGTAACAAAATACTGTTTTCAACTTCACTTTCCTGTTTTATGACACCCCTTACTTTAAAAAAAACAGTAAGAAGACAACAGCTAGTGTTATACACACAGTAAGAAGACAATGTATTGAATTTGAGCTTCATAATTTTTAACAACCCTTACTTTCAGCAAAACACTCTTCTTCAATATCTACCCAACACATTATTCACATAACAGTAGAATCATGGAAAACATAGTGGGTTGTGGCTCACTTATTATTTTTTCCAGACTGTAACAAAATACTGTTTTCAACTTCACTTTCTTGTTTTATGACACCCCTTTAAAAAAAACAGTAAGAAGACAGCAGCTAGTGTTATGCACACAGTAAGAAGACAATGTATTGAATTTGAGCTTCATAATTTTTAACAACCCTTACTTTCAGCAAAACACTCTTCTTCAATATCTGCCCAACACATTATTCACATAACAGTAGAATCATGGAAAACATAGTGGGTTGTGGCTCACTTATTATTTTTTCCAGACTGTAACAAAATACTGTTTTCAACTTCACTTTCTTGTTTTATGACACCCCTTTAAAAAAAACAGTAAGAAGACAACAGCTAGTGTTATGCACACAGTAAGAAGACAAGAAAAGTTTCAGATTTTGAAATTTCATTTCAATATCCTTATACATTTCAAAGAGAAGATGCACAAGAAAAGTTGCAGAATGGAAAACATGGACTATTACAAAATAGTGTATTCAAGTTCACCGTCAAATTTTATAAGAACAATACGCATTAGACAATGAAATGTAAAAACATTTTGAGTCAATATTATACAATCTGAAGAAAAGTACAATGCACATTTAATATTGGTCACACTGAAGACTATGTCAACCATTTATGAATAGGTATAATCTCTATGTTCTGAGCATCTGGAAGCATTTTTCGCACTCTGATTATCAAGGTGGAATTGACAGCATACAATGTTGGCACCCTTTAATTCTCATGTAGTAGCTTGAAGGAGGGCCTGACACGGTGGATCTCAAACCTGACAATGTGGTTGAATTTGAACACGACCAACAACCGTTCCTCCACACGACCTTTGTTATTACTAATTAGAGATTCCCCCTTGAGGAATCTCATAAACCTCATGCTCAGTTGATCCGTAAGATTGTGCCTTTGTATGATAACTGTTGGTCTAATGCACACCTTCCATATGCATCCAGCTAGGAAAAGGTCTCAAATTTCTCAATAAACAGACATTGGCCAATCACATAATTTGACAATCTCTATTTGTAGATAATAATATTAAATGTCCATTCCTATATGTTCCCATACACCAAAGACGTTCAAGAAGTGAGCATAATTATCATACTACAAATCTGTGTGATTTGGACCTTTTCTATTAATTCTCCTTAACATCTTTTCTCGCAACCTGTATGGGAGGCTGAGTTCCTCAATTCGAGCAAGAATATTGCATGACAGATATGAGTGGTAGTTGGTCAACCAACTAGCCACCCATGCTCAAGAACTATGAGACATATTCTAAAGAACTACAACAACAAGTTGTAAAATTCTTGAAATGAAAGACAAAACAACTTTTTAGAAGGTAGGCATGCATTCTTTAATTAGAAGGACATTGTCAATGCAATGGAAACAATGAAAAAATAAGCGAGCAAAGTGGACTTATGTAGATAATGTATGCACTAAAGAGATTGTACATATTGTTTTGAACTAAATGAGGTAGCATGTGCAGTATGTCCAATGGGCATATGGAAACGCATGATTCAAACAGTGCGAAGAACAATGCTTGAAAGGAAAGAGAACAAAAATTTCAGCAGATACAACAAAATTATCTAATTAGAAACACATGAAATAGTTGCTAAAAAAAATTGAAAGCGAAAGAAAAATTTTCATAACTAAGTAGTTGTGTATGGACAGTGTCTTTTCCAACATGGAAAATAATTTGAGAATTTTTATTTGTTGCAATCACATGAGTTGAACTAATGAATTGTAGAAAATATATTTCTGTTACGAACACAAGATGCAAATAATCACAATTGCAGGATGGAAAACACAATGGGTTATGCCTGAAATTTTTATTTTTTGTAGATTTATAACAAAACAAGGTCTCAAAGTTCACCTTCTTGTTTTGTGGCAACCCTTTCTTTCACAAAAAAATCCATTGTAATATGTCTTCATATGTTCCAAACACAAAATGCACATAACAGTTGCATGATGGAAAACACACTCAAATTTGTCAACTTAACTATCTGAAACTCTTAACAACCCCTACAAATAATCACAGTTGCAGGATAGAAAACACAGTGGGTTGTTCCTGACATTTTTATTTTCTGCAGACTGTAACAAAACAAGGTCTCAAAGTTCACCTTCTTGTTTTGTGGCAACCCTTTCTTTCGCAAAACATTCCATTGTAATATGTCTTCATATGTTCCAAATACAAAATGCACATAACAGTTGCACGATGGAAAACACACTCAAATTTGTCAACTTAACTATCTGAAAACCATCTTCCTAGCAACAAAACCTAACCTACCAGAATCATTCCTCGAGCGACAGAGATCACATCGCTAATTACATCCATTGCATCGCACATCTTTCATAAGGAAACTTTTAGGTGAAATATGGTGGGTTTAGTAAGTGAATGTCTATCAAACTTGGGGGCAACAAAGTTTAAGGTAAGATTAAGTTTTTGCAGGCTTAATTAGTCGTGCTTGAAGAATGTTTTAGGCTTAATTATTTTGTTTGTAAAATAGGCCTATTTTGGGGTCCACGACAACAAAGAAGAGCTTGTTTGAAGTGTTTGTTCCATAAGGTATTTGCTGTTCCAGAAACCCATTTGTGCCAATTTTTACATATCACAAATTGAGATTCTATTGTTTTGAAAAGAATGCTTGAAAACATGACTACCACTAGAAATGCACTCAATTAGCCCAAATTTACAAAGGAGCAGGTCTTAAATCATCATCAAAACACCTAACAACTTGAAACAATCCTTTGAAAACTCTCATAACTTAGGAATCATCTACTTTTACGAATACAAAGGCTCAAGCCAATGTTGAACTACTAAACCCTTACTTTATACACAAAAAAAGCTCTATCAAATGAGGCTTTAATAGAATACTGTATTAAAAACCTTCCCATGCTCTACCACCATATGAAACATGTTTACAAATGTCTTCCCATGCTTTAGGAACAAAATTTTAGCTGCTTTGAATGCACTTTCCTCAGTTACCAACTTGTACGCATCCTTTTTCATTGGAAATCATATGTATTTTCTAAAGATTAGCAACCAAACATTAAATGGTTCGCTTCCCCTGCATGATTCAACAAATACACTTCTTAAATTACATAACGTCATACCAAAAATTTGACTTATGTAAGAAAAGTTATTAAATTCAAACCATACCTTCCATTGGGCTTACACCTACGAAAGACAGTCATCGGTGAGGACTCCTTTCCTGAGATTGGAATGCTGAAGTGAACAAAAAAACCCATAAAAGAAATCATAAGGTTTATGGTGTGGTACAAGCACATACTGGAAGAAAGGAGTCTGCAATACCATTTCCTATTACGATAAATAAATTGAAATGGGTTTTCTCATACTCACCCGTATTAGATGTTGTATCCTCTGCCACATCCATAGTAGTTGCACCTAAAGTCTCACATTGTATATTGACATTCAAATGCAAACTATTGTTCATAGACAATGGAAAGGAGTCATCCAAAGGGGTTCGGTGATCTGACTATTGTGTAGAATGCTTTGTACATGGGGTTGGATGTCGACGACGATCCCTAGTTGCACTAAACCATGGATGCATGTGAATGGTGGTAGTTGCAGCTTGAACAAGATCCATAATGAATTCAAATGGAAATGCATTTGATTACCATAGGTCCTCTACAAACCTGTCCATGCATTTTGCATATAACTGCACCTATTCTAGAGATTGTGGCGGTGTACGCATCACTTTCTTCAAGAGTTCGTTAGTGTCATTCCAAAGAGACATTGTCACCACATGTTCATCATATACATGAGTCATAGAAGGAGTTTGCATAGGGGTCAAAACATTAGGATTGATTTCTTCTATGGCCCCCTCTAACAATGTCTCGTTCAAATCTATGTTTGTATCAATTGGTTGACCTCCCCCGTCTAAATGAGGACATAGAAGAAATTTGTATTAGGCCTCTAGAAAATGAAAAACACAATTGACTCCAATAAAGTAACATAATTTTAATTGAAATTCACTTATTGTGGACCACCCCTTCAATGGAAGATGACCTTTTAATCAAGTGAGCAACCTTGACAACATGTTTGCAAGTCCCTACAAAATCCAAGGGCAGTCACAAACAAAAAGGTGCTCTCCAAATTTTCGCACAAGGTAGTGCATTGACCTACTTTTAAAATTCACCCAATACCATCCAGGATTTGTTTCATCGGGAATACAATCATCATCTGGAATTTCCTCGGCTCGCTCCACACTAGATCATATATTTAAATAATTTTTGTTAGTCAAAAAACCATAATGCTGCAACTTTTCCTTTTGCCTATATGATGGTTCCATTTTATACACAAGTGTGTAATACAAATAGTCCATTCTCCTATTGAATTTTTTTGAACGATTGCACAAGTACCAATTTTTTAGTACGCAATGGTATGACTCAATGGCTACATTCGTATCCTGGTTGGCATGTGGGAATAGTCTACAATTTTTCGCCCACATGGCTGTGAAAGAAAACATCCAATAGTCAAGTAAGCCACAAAGTATTAGATGTGACATCAAATAATTTGAATGATGTGAATCATGCGAGGTGACAAAAAATTTCAACTCACCAATTCGACCTTCTCCTTCGCACCAAGTCTTCTTGAAGTACTCTAAGAATCGGGGCTGATCATTGAACTCCTGAAAGAAAGAGTTCAATAGCTAAGTGACGCAATCTTCAGTGTCAACTATTGCCATCATGATCATGCCAATACTGCGAAAGACTTCCATTGCCCTTTCCTTGGCTGCATACTTATATACATTCTTTAGCCAAGCCCTTTTGACATGCCAAAGGCATAGAAGCACACGACATTGAAAGACAACCCTAATAGACAATACAAATGATATTGTTTACTGCTCGACTGCATGAGAAAGTGGCATTGAAAATGAATAGAAAATGAGAAAGGTACACAAATGAAGAAAGGGATGCACATATTGTATGGCTTGGATCTCTGCAGTCACATCATCGGTCAAAAATGAATTGATTCTCCTGTTGGGCTTGGCTCTTCTTCCATGTTCAAGCAATACACGTAGCCACGCAAAGATGTCCTCAATCTTGTTTCATGAGGAGACTACCCATGCAACCAACAAACCACTCTATTGCTCATCGAAAACGAGGAGAGTATACAATTGGTACTGTAGAGAGAACAACTCGACGTGAGCATTGTGAAGTTTACAGCCAAGAAGATCATTGAAAACACGATGAACTATTTGTCAATGTTTGTAAGGCCTCACCTCATATTTGTTAGTTGCAAACATGGAAGGTCCATCGAGATGACTACATTGTGCGAGCAGCTAACCATCCTATCCAACATCCATGGAGTCTGAACCCCGATAAAAAAAGGCGTATTGTTCCCATCGGGCCGTTGAAAGTAGAAGAAGTTTTCAAAGTCCTATCCACTCCACAGTAGGATACTTGTCGAATCAACTTTGTTTTTTTGTGTGTGAGTAGAATGCACCTTTCGCTAGGCATTCATAAAATCCTTTTTTGTAAGGAATTGATCTCTCTTGGACATCATGCTACATAACAGAGGATCGTTGATGTGTCTATCCATTATTGCATTGACACTGACGTCCATGAGAAAAAGGATTTCAATATAGCTTTTGCATTATGTGGATAGATTAGCAGAAAACATAGAACACTTCTCTCCACTTGTGTCATGAATTCCATGGCAAAATTCACCGTTTTTATCTACGTGGAACATTTCTTTGTAGATAATATAGGCAACATCGGGTTTTCCTTCCATAACCTTTAGCATGAAGTGGTATTGACAACCTCACATTTGTTTAAACATCTTATGTGGTTTCTTCTCTGGTGTAGGCTGGTTTCTATTGTCTTTAGGACCGTATTGACACCAGTAGCTGCAAGAAAGGCATCATCTCATCATGTTCAGCTAGGAGAGTAAAATATCATTCTTCCATAGAAATGAATGTCGATATATACAAACCTCTTATACAAAATTGTTTTTCTATAAGTTTTGTCATAAATGGGACACGAGGTGGTAGGTTCTCTTATTTTCTTGTCCAAAAATTTGGTTTCTACACCTTCAACGGACATTTCACCATCAATGAACTGATCAAGTGTCATAAGGGGAATTGTTGCAACAAGGTCAAGGACCTTATCCTTGTTGACGGAAATAGTAGCCCATTCCAAATCAGAAGAAAAAAAAGGAGAGCATCCATTTTGTACATTTTGCACCTGTAATTCATCTAGCTTCTTCCATTTCAAACCTCTCCCCATTCTAGGAAATCACAACATTGGACGAATACTTAAAATTAGTGTGGATTGTGTGAAGAAAAAGAAAAAAATCATTCATTAAACATAGATAAAATGTGCTTGCATTGCTCTCGCCCACGTGAAACCAATAGGGCATTCCGGCTTCAATCGAGGAAAATTAAAGGTGATAGATTCAATCAAGCTATAGATAAAATATAACACAAACGCATGCTGGAAATCAGACAGTCCAACAACCCAACACTGTGTTTTTCGAATCATAATTATTTTCTGTACTTTTCTTTCAATCATGTGAAATTCAAACACAACAATAGAATGTGTGGTTTGGAAGACATTCATATTGTTTTGTAACATTCCATGTTGCAAAATCATGGGTGTTAAGAAGCAAGAAACCAAACATGAGAGGACCCTTTACAATTAAACAAGGAGATTGAAATAACTGAAACCCAACACTCTCTTTCCCATTCACAATTATTTTGTGCAGTTATTTTTTTCAATCGACTAAAATTTAAACACAACAATGGAATGTGTGATTTGGAAGATAGTCATACTGTATTGTAACATTCCATATTGAAAAACCATGGGTTTTAAGAAGCAAGCAACCCACCATGAGACAACCCTCTACATTTAAACAAAGAGATTGAAATAACTAAAACCCAACACTGTGTTTCCCATTCACAATTATTTTGTGCAATTTTTTTTTTTTCAATCAACTGAAATTTAAACACAACAATGGAATGTGTGATTTGGAAGAAATTCATACTATTTTGTAACATTCCATGTTGCAAAACCATGGGTGTTAAGAAGAAAGCAACCCACCATGAGACAACCATTTAAGAAACAATCAACCAACCATGAGACAAGGAAAGATAAACAAAAAAGTAATTTCACAAGATGATTTCTTTTAGAATTCACAAATTCAGCAAATAAAACATCAACACAATTCAACTCAGTAAATATCATATTGAAGAACGATCACAAAAGCACAAAGACATTTGCGATCAAGAAAATATTAACAAACTCAAAGATTCAATCTTATTTCCTTTTTTCTCAATACAAAATATGGGTTCAAAAGCTCCATGGCTACATAACAAAATTGTCTGAAAAATAGAAAATGCCCTTGTCCCCCCTTTTCCTCTCTTTCTTTCCTCGCTTTTTTTTTCCCTCCAATAATTGTTCGCAATCCTCCTTAAAAATGGCCAAGGTTGCAATAATTCATTAAGAAACAGACACTGTTTCCATTACACCCTAGGATTTGAGTCACTATTCATAATTACAAATTTTTCATGCATGTAAAGTAAAGATTCAGTTTTTATCGAAAGAAACCATTTTTGCTGACAACTGCATAAAGAAACCAAGTTCGCTAAACAACCAGAGGATATAAAGCCCAAAAAATCTCTGCAAGTATTTCATTAAGCAAATTATTAAATCCGGTTTGCTCTTCCTCTCTATCTAAGACATAGATCACCCTCCAATATTCGACGTAGTTGGACTTTTCCTTCCATGCAAGCGAACGTAGCTCAGAAACAATGTCAATTTTTTCCTCCTCGAGCCACATTAAATTAGGCTGAATGATTGGTACTAGCTCGATTTCCCATTCCGCAACTTCACCAAGAAGCACCATGTCGAAGAAAACCTGGGATCAAAATTCTGCCACCTTTGCAAAACCATGGGTGTTAAGAAGCAAGAAACCGACCATAAGAAAACCCTTTACATTTCAAGTGGATGATTAAAATACCTGAAACCCAACACTGTGTTTCCCATTCATAATTATTTTGTAAAGTTTTTTTTTCAATGGTGCAAAATTTAAACACAACAATGTAATGTGTGATTTGGAAGACATTCATATTGTTTTGTAACATTCCATGTTAGAAAACCATGTGTGTTAAGAAGCAAGCAACTGACCATAAGACAACCCTTTACATTTAAACAAGGAGATTGAAATAACTAAAACCCAACACTGTGTTTCCCATTCAAAATTATTTTGTGCAGTTTTCTTATCAATCGACTAAAATTTAAACACAACAATGGAATGTGTGATTTGGAAGATAGTAATACTGTATTGTAACATTCCATATTGCAAAACCATGGGTTCTAAGAAGAAATCAACCCACCATGAGACAACCCTCTACATTTAAATAAGGAGACTCAAAAAACTGAAACCCAATACTGTGTTTCCCATTCATAATTATTTTGTGTAGTTTTTTTACTGAACCCAACATTGTGTTTCCCATTCAAAATTATTTGGAGACTTGCAAAAGAGAATAAAAATTGAACTAATATAGTGGAGGCTAAATACTTCAATGGGTTACTTGTTATTGATTTTACAAATTTGGATAACTTATATAATGTATTACTTATATGAATTAAAGTAAAAAATTATAGATAAGTTATAAGAAAGAGACCAATTTGAAATGTAGGAAATGGGTTGAAGGCTAAATTTCGGTATGATTCTTGGTTGGGAAAATTATTGAATGACTTGATAATAATTGATGTTTATCAAAATATTTATTTGGGTTACTCCTTTAGATTTATCACAATCTACAACTTGGAGGTCAATGATATCACCATTTTTCTCTTTATTTGTAAAGGATACTACCTATCAATCAATCTCCTTATTGATCCCTCTTTGGGAATCAACTTCTTTCATTTTTTCCAATGAGACTTAATAATTTCATCATTTTCTACTTGTTTATGGACTAGTACATTTGGAAGATTATCATGGGAGATGAGAGACTATGAATAGAGGCTTATTATTGTCAATAATAAAATAAAAAAATTGCTATTTGGTAATCCTTGTGAAGGGTGAGCTAAATCCATTTATATAATACATAGATAGTTACGATCCATTAGTTCATAGAGATTTCATTGTACAATGGAAGAGTAAGAAGGTTATTGTGAGGGATCTGAAATTTTAAGACTCTAAAGAGTTCAACATTGTAGTTGCTAGCATGTCTAAGAAAAGAGCCAAGATCCATCAAGCGAGCAAATGTCAAAGAAAATAAAACATTGAAACTTTCGTAAAAGGCTTTGAGAAGCTCATTAAATGATAATTAAGATATATCAAGGAGGCTCTTCCTTAAAATAAAATCAACTTCTTTCTCATTAAATATTTTACCCTAAATGAGAAGTATAAATTATCTATCTTTTGTTAAATAACTTTACCTTTGTAAACAATATAAGGCATAATTACCTAGTATGCTTTGCTTTGTACCTTTCATTATATATAGAGAAATAAGTTATGAATGAGATTATAGGTAAGAAAAAATGGTCCACTACACCAAGTTTTTATAATTTAACTTTATAATTGTGATAAATCCAATTCCTTCTCAAATCCAACCATAGGGTGGTTGTTAATGAAAAAGTTCTCTTATTTTTTAAGAATCAAGTCTCTTTTATGTGGGAAAATATTCTCTAACCCCCAAAAAATCTGATCACTAAAATTTCTCCCTATAGTTCCCATATTTTTAAATCTTACAAGAGGTCTAGTCTTGGTGAGGAAACTACAAATGATCCCACTAAATCTTCACTATTCCTAGTGTTATCTTCTTTAAACTTATTAGACCTATAGTTAGAGCTAGTATTAGTAGAAGTCCTACCCCCTCTAATCTTAGTGTTGAGGTGATCCATCTAATGTTTCCCCTATTGATATCATTTCCCCTCCCTCTAATACAAAAGGAAAATACCTAGATATCATTGGTTCTTCAATTGAGTTTATTGATAACCCTAGATTTAAGAATATATAAACAACTACTAAAAGGAATAATAATTATATTAAGGAGACTATGGCCTAAAATGAAATCACTCAATGATGATTTTAATCTTCAACATAGATTCCTAAAGTGGTTCAAGAATGAAGTTGAGAATGAAATTAATGATGGAGAAAATTCATAAATAGGTGAATATGGATGTTACTGAAATTGAGATTAAAGTGAGATTGTCTAATAAGGATTCTACAAATACATTGCTTGGATTAAGATTCTATTTATATTGTAATCATATTTCTATCTCATGCATCTCGAACACTCTTAGAATGTGAAGTTGGATTCCTATAGTGTATAATTATAGAGGTATCTTCTATTTATATTCTAATAGTAACCTTGGCATCATATTTCATATTATATTTGACTTTAGACTCATTTAAAGTATTTTCCCTTTCTTAAGTACTAGAAGAAGAAGTTGAGAATCTTCTCATAAAAATGGGTCCCACATGTGTTAGTGGCTCCAAAATAGAGAACTATAGTTAGGGATTTAATCCATAAGATAGTTATGGGTCGAACATGTCTTTGCGGTTTTATTTTGTATTTAGGGTCTCATTGATTGAGCCCATATGACGTCCATGTGAATTCATTGATGTCCAAGGTGGGTATTGGATTTTTTCATGTACTAAGGCCTTGGTCTATTATTTTGGTGAAAAAAATTATGGCTTTTGTCTCTTTTCTTATGTATTAGTAGTATAAGATAGTAGTTTAATATCATTTTTTGCAGTTTTTTTTTTCAATGGTGTGAAATTTAAACACAATAATGGAATGTGTGATTTTGAAGACATTCAATAAACTAAAATAATCCACATTGTGTTTCCCAAATTTCAAATTAAAAGATCTTGTAAAACCCTCTACATTTAAACAAGGAGATTCAAATAATTGAAACCCAACAAGTTGTGTTTCCCATTTAGAATTATTTTGTACATTTTTTTAATTGAAACCCAACACTGTGTTTCCCATTCATAATTATTTTTGCAGTTTTTTTTTCAATGGTGCAAAATTTAAACACAACAATGGAATGTGTGATTTTGAAGACATTCAAGCAACTAAAATACTCCACATTGTGTTTCCCAAATTTCAAATTAAAAGAACTTGTAAAACCCTCTAAATTTAAACAAGGAGATTCAAATAAATGAAACCCAGCACTGTGTTTCCCATTCAAAATTATTTTCTATAGTTTTTTAATTGAAACCCAACACTACGTTTCCCATTCAGAATTATTTTTTGCAGTTTTTTTTTTTCAATGGTGCGAAATCTAAACACAACAATGGAATGTGTGATTTTGAAGACATTCAAGCAACTGAAATACTCCACATTGTGTTCCCCAAATTTCAAATTAAAAGAACTTGTAAAACCCTTTACATTTAAACAAGGAGATTCAAATAAATGAAACCCAACACTGTGTTTCCCATTCATAATTATTTTCTACAGTTTTTTAATTGAAACCCAACACTACGTTTCCCATTCAAAATTATTTTTTGCTATTTTTTTTTCAATGGTGCGAAATTTAAACATAACAATGGAATGTGTGATTTTGAAGACATTCAAGCAACTGAAATACTCCACATTGTGTTCCCCAAATTTCAAATTAAAATAACTTGTAAAACCCTTTACATTTAAACAAGGAGATTCAAATAAATGAAACCCAACACTGTGTTTCCCATTCATAATTATTTTCTATAGTTTTTTAATTGAAACCCAACACTACGTTTCCCATTCAAAATTATTTTTTGCTATTTTTTTTTCAATGGTGCAAAATTTAAACATAACAATGGAATGTGTGATTTTGAAGACATTCAAGCAACTGAAATACTCCACATTGTGTTCCCCAAATTTCAAATTATTATAACTTGTAAAACCCTCTACATTTAAACAAGGAGATTCAAATAAATGAAACCCAACACTGTGTTTCCCATTTAGAATTATTTTCTACAGTTTTTTATTGAAACCCAGCTCTGCGTTTCCTATTCAAAATTATTTTTTGCAGTTTTTTTTTCAATGGTGCGAAATTTAAACACAAAAATGGAATGTGTGATTTTGAAGACATTCAAGCAACTGAAATACTCCACATTGTTTTTCCCAAATTTCAAATTAAAACATCTTGTAAAACCCTTTGCTTGCAACAAAATTAACCCTCACCTTGATTTTATCTATATTATCCTCTGAATCCTCCACGTGCACTCCACACTTCAACTTATTTGGTCGGTATTATCCTCGAAGTCGTTGACATGCACTCAGACCTTTAGCTTTCCCTTTCAATGTGCAAATAGGAAACAAAACAAATAGTATTTTTGCCTTGCTTTCTCGAAACAAAAAATGCCCATGTCATTCCCTTCCACTTTTCGTGCACCAGACAAAAGAAACTTGCCGACAAAGCTAACCCGCCCACTTTTTCGCCTGACAACGAGCAGGAAAACGCACCCGATGACACCGTTAACTCCCACTTGACCATCACTCAGATGTTTCGTCTCGTCCACTAGTTTTAGGCGTCCGGCGGGCCCCGCACTGCAACGTCTCGTCATGTTGTGTTATGTATCCATGTATGTTCTTATGTATGTTTTTTATGCATTTTTCGATGTACATAAGTGAATTTTGTCTAGTAGTTAGCCGTTTCCGCCAAGTTGTCATAGATTAATTAAATAATTTTTAATATTTTATTAGGTAATTTTATTTCTTCAAAATAAAACAATTTTTTTAATTTATTTAGCTTGCAAATTCTTCTAAAATAGATAAATAATCATTTTATTTATTTTCTAATTATATCATTATATCTTTATCCCTCAATCTCTAATTTAGCAAACTCTTCTAAATTTAGTGACCATTTCTAAATTCAATGAGTTGACTAAATTTCAATCTCACTTCAATCTCACTTCACTCTCATTCAATCCACTTCATCTATACATGCAACCTTATGCATGTTCCTCCTAATATCTCAACAATACTCATCTATCAATCTCATCTTATCTCACATCCTACATTGTTGATCTAATATCCCTAAAAGCCATAAATCACCCATCATTTAGTTATTCAATCTCTCCTTGAATTTGTCACCAAACTATACTCATTTTTTATCTCACTTTTTCTTAACAAGGTTATGCTAAGGTTTTATGAGCAATCCACATATCATCATAACAGTATAATTTTATACTTTACAATGGAGTAAGGCAAGGGGTTTGAGGTGGAGGTAAAATTAGATTAGATTAGCTTAGCTTAATCTACACTATTATTGCTTTCATATTGATTGTGCACACACTTCATTGAGATTAGGTCTATTTGATCATTGGATTTGGATTCTTGATTATTCCCAATTATTTCCTATTTGGTTGAATTCACTGATCATTCAATTTTTATTCCTATTCATAATAGATAAAATTTAGAAACTCAAGTAATCATTATATCAACACCATTATAAACTTTTCCCACATAGTTGATGCTATCAAGAAGAGTAGTTGATTCCTAACTCTCCTTAGCAAGTTTAAAATAGTGTATGTTAACTAAAATTTAATCAAGGACAAGTTATCATTGATTGGTTGGTAGTTAATCTAATCGCCTAATAAGAGCCTATAAACATATTTATTTTGGATGAAGGCATATGTGCAATTGATCTCAAAATGTATGCATCATCTTATGGGTATAAGGATATCATCAACTACTTAGCAAAATCTACTTACCTCAAAAAAATGAATCCTTCAAGAAAATGACGGGTCTAATTTTTAGCCTCAAGATATGTAATGATTATTGGCATACTATATTATAGAGGTTTTTATATGGAATTTTACTTAGATGCATTGACAAAAAAAAAGTACGAATTTTAGAAGAGTGCTATAGTAGCATTTATAGGGGATATTTTGCTAGCCACATTATTACAAGTAAAATTCATCACCTAGCTTATTTTTTACCTAACCTAAAAGGGGATGCAAAAAAATTTATAAAGAGATTCTCAAAATGCTAAATGCATGTGCATTTCCATCATATTCATGTGTCATATCTCTAACCAATTTTTACTCAAGTTGGAATTTTTCCATGTTGGGGCTAGACCAAGTTGGGAAATTTTCTCCACCATTAATAAATTCCTATACATTTATCATAACAATGATCAAATTATTTACCAAACGGGTGGAATCCATGCCCATAACAATAGTTTCAAGAATAGTAATCACAAAATTCATCCTAAACCAACTTAATTGTAGTATCAAAATTTTATAACTTATAGTCACAAACAATGCTTCATCATTCAAAAAACCTCAAGTGAGAGAATTGTGTGGAATATTCCATATCAACCATAAATTTGAATTAGTTTAATACCCTCAAGGAAATGGTCAAATAGAAGAAAAAAATAAAATATTTAAGTCCATCTTTGCCAAAAAAATCAAGATTATAAAATATATATGTATTCACAAGTGTATCCTATACTCCAGGCTTATAAGGCATGTGTTAGAACACAAACAGTGACAACCCCATATGCTCTCACATTTGGATCATACTAAATTCTACATTTGGAAGTGAAATTACCAAGTCTTTGAATATATTTACAATGACACTTATATGACAAAGAATATTGAGTAGCCAAGATAGTATAATTATAAATGCTAGATGAAAGAAGGCTAAAAATAGTGCAAAGATATGAATCCTACCTAGCACACATAAGAAAGAAATATAATAAAAAAGGTTATCTCTAGGTCATTCAAGTCTGGAGATATTATTCTTAGAATAGAGAAATTGATCAATAAGAGAGCCAATGAAGGCCAAAAAGTTAGACCAAATTGGACAGATCTTGTAATGCCTATGATTTGAAACTCAATTAGAAACAAACAAGAATGCAATTTTCTATTTCAAAACAATTAAAACCTCTAGATAGATCTCAACAAGAGAGTAAAAACAAAGCAATAACATCAAAAACCAAATTCAAATGTTATTATAGCCTCCATTCTTGAATAGTTATATGTGGATTCTCTTTTCTTGAAGATACCAATTTGACATGTACCTAGAATAAGTGATGATCTATTATGCAATTAAGGATAGAGTGTCTAAATTTATAGACTTTTGGAAGTGGGAATGGATGATCAATATTTGATTATGAGATCAATGGTGGAGAAATTGAGATGAATTCATTAGGATCAAGGAGAGGATGAAGGGTGGAGATGGAGATTGCTAGATTATGAATGGCTCAGATGAACTTACTAAATTTAGTAAGTAGTTGCGAGCATGGGGGAATTAAGCAGAGTTCAAAGGTAGAGGTAGTGAGTAGAGGTAAAAAATTTGGTCATTGAGGATTGAGAGTAGGAAGAGGTAGAGGTACCAATAATGATGGTGCCTATAGGACAAGTTGAGTAGAGATCAGGGTGCTCGAGTGGGAGGTTACTTATTACCAGACACTCTATGAGGTAGTAATTCCAATACATCAGATAAAGTGAAATACGAGAATTATTTATTTATTTATTGTGAGGAGATAGAAAAGGTGATTAATTAAATAATATGGTTATTTAATTAAGTGATGGACTTTAGGTGAAGGGGACTATATTAGGTGATGATATTGGTAGATTAGGACTAGGTGATGAGGAGTAGACCTAGGGAATATTTTAGGTGTCTACATTTCCCCCCTCTTTGATATAATACAACTAAGTGAAATTGTGTCAAAAGAGAATAAAATTAGGATGGGATGGAATGAAGCTCTAGTGGCAAGTTGCCTTAGTCGCTTAAGGATGATGATGGAAGTCATGCCATCTCAAGAGAAATGTTGGGTGAAATAAAACCCAATAGGTATCTTTAAAAGACAAAGGATGATAAAAAGTTGTGTCATAAAGGATAAAAGATGACTTGAAAGAAATCATGTTGGGATGATGCACATGCCATGAATATAAGACTGATGATGGATTAAGGATTGGGCATATTCTCAATGTCACCGGGATGATAAAAGATCACAAGGATATTATCATAGGGGAATAATGGGCAATGATTAGAAAGCATCATCAAAGAATTTGGGGTTAGAAAAAACTTAAAACTCAAGAAAGAAAGATTAATTACATCCATACTCAATGAAATTAGAAAGAAATGCTTGAAAGATGACAAAAAAATTGATAATTCAATTCAAACAAAGATACAAGAAATGTAAACCTATAATCCCATTATTGGATTATACTCCATTGATATGTGGATTGCTTTATTATGCATAACCCATGTTACAAAATCTTGGATTGATATCTTGATTCAAAAAAGGGATGCTCAAATGCTCAAATTTCTCTCAAAAGGGTCATGAACTCCTTATGATAATTGTGAATGATTTTAATGAATGTGAAGGCTTCTTTTATAGAAATGTAGATATTTGATCAATGGTGGAGATTAAAGATGAAGATTGATGATTGCGAGTGAATCAGGGAGATCAAGGGTGGAGGATTAATGAGAGTTCAAGATATCCCTAATTTCAAGGAAATTGGTTAGAGATATTTTGGAGGGAAGATATTTTGAAAAATGAATATTCGCTTTTTGAAAATGGAATATGTCATGTGCAAGTTGAAGGAAAATTAGTAATTAAATAATTAAAGAAATTATTTAATTATGAGGTGAAAGGAAAATCAAGATTCAATTAAATTTAATTCAAGATTTATTAAATCATGTGAAAAGGAAAATTAATATTTAATTAAATAGTTATAATATTATTTAATGAATGTGGGAAGATAAAAATTTAATTTAATTAGATATTTAGAAATTATTTAATCAATGTGGGAAGAGAGAAAATTACTGAATTTTGGTGAATTAATCAAATAATATCAGCTATTGAGCTAATAGAGGAAATTAAGGATCTTAATTAAATAATTAGGAATTATTTAATCAAAATTGAGGAATTAGGTGATAATGAGGAAAATGATGTTAATTAGGTGAATATGAATGTGTGACACATTTAGACGATTTTAGGTGTCTACATTTTGCCCCTCTTTGAGATAATTTACTTGTTACGTTCTTTCAAAGGCATGTTGCTAATAAAAATAAAAATATATTTTTTATGCCACACTATGCGCTAGTGGATGAAGGATGGTAGGTTTCCCCCTCAATAGGTCGACTAAAAAAAATATTTTTTAGGTCGAGTTGATGACAAGATGACAAAATAGGTTCAACAAAGAAGCGGAGGAAAAATAAGGTCCTAGGAATCTAAGAAACTGATCAAGAAAGATGGGGAAGGTGAGAAAAAGGTTGAAGGGGGATGGAGGGATGGAACCTAGGGTTTTGGGGACCATATATATGCATTTGGAGATATTTCTAACTCATTTTCACCTTGTGAGTTTATAATTCTTAGAGATCTGATTTAATTGCAACTTTTGACCCCACGAGATGGCTCTCGTTATTCGTGCCCCACACCATGTAGACGTAGTATGACACTTCTAGTAGCTTGTAAGAGTAGAACCCTTGTACCCTTTCACATAGTTTTAGGTTCATTTATTGTTAGCTAAAGGTAGGAAAACAAACACTTCAAGTTATACTCGACACTTTTACAACCCGATGCGATGCTTTTGTTCATCAATGCGGCGCTTCTACATTAGCTCAACACTTTTGACATAAGCGAGTGGGTTTGATAATTTGGTTCTTCTGATTTTGGAAAAGTAACGCATTTATAAAAATGTTCACTTTTGAAACTAGTAAAGTGACTTCTAAAAAAGTGATCGCTTCTGACTATGATAAAATGACACTTTTGTTCTAGGGCTTAAAAAACTTAGGTTTTTTATAAAAAAAATTACAAATAGACGTCGTGGGAACTATGCTTGTAGATGATACTCAATCCTATGTTTTCATGGGAGTGACGACCTCAGGTGCTGGACAAGATGATACATTTCAGAGTGATGGGTACAAACTTAGGAGTTGTTGGTCTATATTACATCGCGTATATGCTGGAGATCCAAGCTCATAGAGCTTTCATGACTAGTCTAATGGAGAGGTGGCAGTCTAAGACTTCATCATTCTTGCTTCCTACTGGTAAGGTGATGATTACATTAAAGGATTCTGGCATATTTTGTGAGTACCCATTCACGAGGATAGGGTTATCTATGATCCAAATCACTTTGCAGAGGCCCTCGAGAGAGTGTTTGGAGATGAAAACCTTAACATAGATGACGGATAGATTGATCTACGACAGTACATCAAATTAGTTGATAACATAGTTATTATCATTGTTATGTACCTAGGGCTATGATATTATAATGTATTTATATGGATGGAGATGCCAACATGTGGCACACATCCCTCAAGTTAGTTATATTAAGTCATGTGAATAAATTGTAATTATTTATATCAAGAGTTGAGTAGGCCTTCAATGAGGATTACCCTTCCATTATATTATTAGGATGTGGTATATATAAAGGAGGTTATTATCATTGTAAGATATGTGTGAATTATGATATTGTATTTGGGATCTTTTGGAGATATAGCGTGGAGTGAATTCTTCCATAAGGAGTATTGTATGGTGTTACCCTACCTTAAGGTTTTACTCTATTTTTGCATATATTGGATATTAGGGCATATTGGCCCACAAATATCTCTTGTGTTGTGTGATATATATCTTCTACAATATGTTATTTCCATTATTATATGTTTGGATCATATCAAGTGGTATCCGAGCATGATATTGGCACCGTAGAGGCAAGGCTTCTTCTCAAAATTGGAGACAATTTTGGGGGGAACATATCTTTTACATTTTGGAAAAAAAAATCCTGATTTTAAAGAGTTTTTGAAGATAATATTAAATAAGCTTCAGTCCATATTTTAGAGGAATTGGAGCATAATTGAGCGAATTATTGCAGAATTAAGGTTTCTACATAATTTTTTTGGAAGCTATATATATCTCAAATAATGTTGAGTTAGAGCCTAATTTTTAGTGGGTTTTTGAAGAAATAATAGACAAGCCTACTATCCGAAAATCAAGTATTTCTCATCATTATTTTACAAGTTATTATAATTTTGTGATTTTTCATAAATTCAAATTGTTTAAATTTTTGGAAAGGCCATCAAAATTCATTAGGGGCATGTTAATTGTATTTTTTACTTTGAGACCGACTTTATCATGTTTTGGTTGGATCAATGTTGGGTCGATGATTGAAGTGTTCATGATCGAAGATTACTTCGATGTGTGCCCAAGTTTTCATGTTCTTGGCCGACATTGTGGTGTTAGCATGTTGTGGATCCATGAGGATTAATATTTTATTGTTTGGCATGTTTGGAGGTGTTTGTTTGGGTCCTCACTATGTTGTGTCTAACTTGTTTTGGTGCGCATTATAATTCATTCACATATGAAGCCCGATAGTTGTAATTCATTCTTTATTTGTGGCCGACTGAATAGTGATTGTAAATCCCTGTAGCAGATATATATATATATGAGATTGTTTTCCTCATTTAGAGACAAGTTCTCAAGTGTAAAAATGATGTACAAGTGCGAATAAAGGTCAAATCATTCACAATAGAGTGTGGAAGAGTTTGAGCAGAGGGTGGAAGATTTTGAAGAATTTTTTATGCGCCTAACTGGAACTATAATTAGGCTTTTGTAGAAGCTATTTTCTTAGTTCAAATTCATCAAATGGATTTAATCTTATTATTGTGTGTAAGGTAGTGAGCCTTCCCTTTGAGCAGTGTGCTCTAGGCAGTGCGCCTGAATGCAAGTGCATTCCCTTTTTATTCTTCATTATAATTTTGACAAGGTATAATCTTGTGGACTAACATCCATCATGGTTTTTCCCCTAACATGGTTTCCACATATAAAATCTTGGTGTTCATATGTCTCTAATGTGTTGTTGATTTAATGCTTGCATTGTTAATTATCAGATCTATGATATAAGGTTGATTAATGTTGTATAAGTTTGATTTTGGTAACAACTGATTCACCCGCCCCTCTCAGTTGTCTATCCTTGTTTTTCCAACAATCGGTATTAGAGCTAGTTCCTCCTAAATAAGCTTAACAGCTTGAGGTGATCCAAAATGGCATCGTTAAAGAAGGATAGTCCTAGATTCGATGGTACAAACTACTCTTTATGGAAAGTCAAGATGGAATGTCATTTAAGGTGCATTGGTAAACCCTTCTGGTAAATGACACAAATTGCATATACTATTCCTCAGAATGGTCCTTCCTCTAAAGATGAGATCAAGCAAGCATAAATTAATACTAGGTCAGTAGAAACAGTAGTGAGTTCTTTGACAGATTCAAAGATGACAAATGTGATGGGATTGAAGACTACATACCATATTTAGAAAAAGCTGGAAACATTATATGAAGGAGATGCACTAGTGAAAAGTGCTAAGCTACAAAATCTAAAAGGAAAATGGGAGAGCTTGAAGATGAGTGAAGATGAGAACATCTTTTCCTTCTCACACAAGATAAATGAATTGATGACGGACAGTAGGTGTGCTGGTGAAACTTTGGATGATGATGAAATTGTGGCTAAGATACTTAGATTTGTGCCCCCTTCCTACAAGACAAAAGCTCATGCTATTGATGAACTCAGAACAATGACAAATATTATAAAAGACATGTTGATTGGAAAACTTGTTGCATTTGAATTAAGTGAATTCGGTGAGTCTGCTCCTGACTGAATCTGCTTGCAAGGCTACTATATCTGGGAAAAAGAGATATGATCCAAGAGAGAATTCCCAGAGAAAATTCAGATATGAAGATGAGATGAAGCCGATTGAAGATGAAGAAAGGGAATTGGAAGAACTGGAAGCATTGATTGTGAAAAGAGAATCAAGATGTCATGGTAAGTACAAAGGAAAGTTACCTATTAATTTTTTTCTTGCAGTAAGATAGGTCATTTTGCTTCTAGATGTCCTGAAAGAGTTTCAAAGTATAAACCTGAGAACACTAGATTTCAAAGAAAGTGCTATTATGCTGAAGAACGTGTAACTCATGAAGAATCTGATAAAGAAATTGAAAATGAAGATGAATGGGTATTTATTGCTATCAAAGAAAATGGTCAAGTGTCCACTAAATCTGCTAGCAATGAAAATGTTGAGAAAGATCTTGTAGCCAAAGTTGAAGAAAAACATGAGTGGGTGATTGACAACGGATGCTCACATCAAATGACTAGTGATAAAAGAAAATTTTTAAGCTTGGAAAACTATGATGGTGTTGTTGTGAGGTTCAAAGACAACACTTCTGGTGTGTTTCGTGGCAGAGGCACTATTTATTTTGGTGGTAAGCACAATACTGATGATGTTCTTTATGTAGAAGGCTTAAAGCATAATTTTTTGAGTGTTGGACAGATGGTAAACAAAGGTTACAATCTGCAATTCAAGAATGGTAAGTGGAGAGTATTGGGAAGTTTAGGAAATATGATTGCTTTAGGAACAAAGACAAAAGGTAATATTTTTCAATTGAGTGTTGCTAGTGAAATTTTTTTGATTGCTCAAATTGATGTAAGCTAGTTATGGCATAGAAGGTTATGTCATGCGAACTTTGATAACATTGTCAAGATAAGCTCTACTCAAGAAGCTAGAGATCTACCTAAGTTAGTGAAGCCTACTAACAATATGTGCAAGGAATTTTAGATGGGAAAGAAAATGATAAATTCCTTCTAGAGAAAACAATATAGCTCTAATGGAGTACTGGAGTTGATACATACTCATCTATGTGGTCCTTCCAAAATTAGAATCCTACAAGGAGAAAGGTATTTTATGTTTCTCATTGATGATTATTCTAAAATGATATGGGTTGCTTTCTTAAGAGAAAAACATGAAGCAATAGAAAATTTCAAAATCTTTAAAGCTATGGTAGAGAATGAGACAGGTCAAAAGATCAAATGTCTAAGATTAGACAGAGGTGGTGAATTCACTTCATGAGAATTCAATTATTTTTGTGAAAATTATGGAATCCAAAGACAACTATCTGCTCCCTAGACCCCTCAACATAATGAAGTTGTTGAAATAAAAAATAGAACCGTTCTAGACACTGCTAGAACCATGATTCTGGAAGAAAATGTTCCTCATTTCTACTGGGGAGAAGTTGTAAGTACTATTGTGTACACCATTAATAGGGTGAATGTAAACAGTAATTCTGGTAAGACACCTTTTGAGCTATGGTTTGGTTATAAGCCTACTGTCAAATATTTCAAAATATTTGGAAGCAAATGCTACATCAAGAGAGATGATGATATAGGTAAGTTTGATGCTAGAAGTGATGAAGGAATCTTTTTAGGATACTCTACTAAAAGAGAAGCTTACCGATGATTTAATAAAAGGCTAAAGAAAATGGTTGAAAGTGCAAATGTCAAGGTTGATGAAGATATTGGTAAATCATCCAAATCTAGTGGTTATGATTCAAATGATCAACATGATGATACTAACAATGAAAGTAATGTTCAGGCACAAAATCAACTTCAAATTATTCTGGTGAACCAAGGGAATCAAGAAGCAGAAAATAGCAGAAGTCCAGAAGAAAGAACACAAGAACAAGAGGTAAGAGAAAATCTCAAAACTCCTAAGTATGTAAGACAAAATCGTTCTGATATTCAGATCATAGGAGACAAAAGCAAAGGTGTGCAAACTAGAAGAAGAATTCTAGAATAATATTGTCTAATTTATAAATTTGAGCCTATAAATATTAGTAAAGAATGTAAGGATGAACATTGGATGAAAGCCATGAAAGAAGAACTGTTGTAGATACAAAATAATGATACATGGGATCTTGTTCCTAGACCTCAGAACAAAAATTTGATTGGAACCAAGTGGGTGTTCTAAAATAAGCTAAATGAACAAGGTGTTGTGGTCAGAAACAAAGCAAGATTGGTTTGCAAAGGATACTCACAAATGGAAGGTATTGATTTTGAAGAAACTTTGCTCCTGTTGCTAGAATTGAAGCTATTAGATTACTTCTTGCTTATGGTACTTTCAAGAAATACAAAGTTTATCAAATGTATGCAAAGTCAACATTTTTGAATGGTGAACTAGAAGAATAGGTTTATGTTGAACAACTAGATGGATTTTAGTTGACTGATGAAAAGGAAATGCTATGCCGATTGAACAAAGCTCTTTATGGACTAAAGCAAGATCCTAAGCTTGGTATGCTAGATTGGAAAAATGCTTGTTGAAACTTGGATTCAATAAAGGTACTGTGGACAATAGTCTGTATTTCAAGTTGGGTCAGAGCAAAGAATTGATCATTGAAGTCTCTGTTGATGATACTATTTTTGAAGCTGATGATGATTTATGTATGAAGTTTTACGATGAAATGAAAAGTGAATTTGAAATTTCAATGATAGGAGAGCTGAAATTCTTTTTAGGATTGCAAATTACTCAGTCATATGACAAAATATTTGTATCTCAATCTAAGTATGTGAAAGAGTTACGAAACAACTTTGGCATGGAAGATTGAAAACCAGCTGGTACACCTATGGTGACTGGATGCAAACTTACATAGAAAGATGATTCTCCTAGAGAAAATCATACAAGATACAGGTCAACGATTTTTGCATTAATCTATTTGCCTCAGACTAGGCTAGATATAATGAATGTTGTGTGCATGGTTGCTAGATTTCAAGTTGATCCTAAAGAGTCCCATGTGACTATTGTAAAAATAATACTCAGATATCTAAAAAGGACAGTTGATCTTGGTCTTTGGTATCCTAAGGATGATGATCTTACTCTAAGTGATTTTACTGATGCTAATTGGGTAGGAGATGTAGATGACAAGAAGAGTACCAGTGGTGGTGCAATATTCTTAGGTAAGAAGTTGGTATCTTGGTTAAGCAAAAAGAAGAACTCAATTTCATTATCTACCACTGAGGCAGAGTACATTGTTGTTGCAAATAGTTGTACCCAAGTATTATGGATGAAGAAAATGTTGAGAGATGTCAGAATTGAGTATGAAGAACCTGTTGCAATATTCTATGATAATTCAAGCACTAGTAATATTTCTAAGAATCTAGTGTTGCATTCATAGACAAAGCATAAATCCATTAAGTATCACTTCTTGATGGATAAAGTAAGTGAAAAAGAAGTTAGACTAGAGTACATACCTACCAAAGAGAAAATTGTAGATATCTTTACCAAGCCATTGCCTAAGGATACTTTTGAGTACCTCAGAGGCAAGTTAGGGGTAATTTCCCCTCCTGATCAGAAATAAGATGCAAGTATTTGCATCGGTCTATGAATTCATAGGCATATCTCATTTTGGATTGATGTTGTGGTGGGTGCTACTCAGGGGGAGTAGTCAGATAATTCAAATTTGTGATCAGAGCATGTGCACCTTTTCAATTGATTTCAAAGGGAGAGAGAGAGAGAAGAAATGTGAAAAATGTGGGAAAGAAAAGCAATGAAGGAAACATGAAATATTTGACAATCTCAAGGGGAGATTGTTGAAGAAGAGTTAGTTGGGTTGATAGTATTATTTTTCACATCATGTGTTGCCATCAATGCAAAAGGGGGAGATTGTTGGATTTTGTGGTTGTTTTTTTGATATGTGGTTTGCATTGATGTCAACACTATTAGCACTTAATCTGCTTAAGGTTGTATATGTCGAGGAAATTGAAAAAATTGTAAAAATATAGTACAGGAAGCCACTGGAGTTGAGAAGGTCAGATTGTTGGAAATCTCTGTGTGTTGAAGATTTGAAGGTGTGCTTCAAAGGGTATGTTGCTGAACTTTCTAGTATGTTGCTTGATAGTTTCAGAGGTTCGCATAAAGATTTGTGGAAGTTATGATGATTTGTGTTCCTACAATCACTTAGTTTTTGTAGATGGTGTTCTTGGTTGAAGCAGATGAAATTTTGGTAATTTCACATGTTGTGCATGTACCTTTGACATTCATGGATGAGTCTAGATCATGCTCTATCCTTGCTATATGTCTGTAGTGATTGAAGTGTTCGTGATCAAAGATTATTTTGATGTGTGCCCGAGTTTTCATGTTCCTGGCCGACATTGTGGTGCTAGTGTGTTGCGGATCCATAAGGATTAATATTTTATTGTTTGGCATGTTTGGAGGTGTTTGTTTGGGTCCTCACTATATTGTGACCGAATTTTGTTGGTGAGTATTGTAATTCATTCATGTATCAAGGGGTTGATAGTTGTAATTAATTCTTTATTTCTGGTCGACTGAATAGTGGTTGTAAATCCATGTAGCAGATATATATATATATATATATATATATATATATATATATATATATGAGATTGTTTTCCTCATTTAGAGACAAGTGCTCAAGTGTAAAAATGATGTACAAGTGCAAATAAAGGTCAAATAATTCAGAGCAGAGTGTGGAAGAGTTTGAGAAGAGGGTGGAAGAGTTTGAAGAAGTTTTTGTGTGCCTAACTAGAACTATAATCAGGCTTTTGTAGAAGCTATTTTCTCAGTTCAAATTCATCATTTGGATTTAATCTGATTACTGTATGTAAGGCAGTGAGCCTTCCCTTTGAGCAATGTGCTCTAGGCAGTGCACCTGAATGCAAGTGCATTCAATTTTTATTCTTCATTATACTTCTAATAGGGTATAATCTTGTGGACTAACATCCACCGTGGTTTTTCCCCTAACAGCGTTTCCACGTATAAAATCTTGGTGTTCATATGTCTATGATGTGTTGTTGATTTAATGCTTGCATTGTTAGTTGTCAGATCTGTGATATAAGGTTGATTAATGTTGTATAAGTTTGATTTTGGTAACAACTGATTCACCCCCCCCTCTTAGTTGTCTATCCTTGTTTTGCCAATAGGATCATGACCCATTTATCCATTCATCCTATGAGAGTTGTTTTTGACAATAGGTACTCTAGTGGATCAAATTTTGAGATAAGCTTAACTTGATGACTAAGCATATAGTTTCATAGTTTTTGGGAAGAAAAAACTACTTATAGAAATTCTCTTTCAATGGGAGTATAGTTAAGCTCATATCCCACTAGTGTCTGACTGATGTAGTAAATTTCTCTTTCTTTTCTTGATTCGTCATTCTATGCCAGAAGAGCTCCTAGTGATGTCAATGTAGTTGAGATGTACAAGATCAAATGTTTATTTGGAACCGATGGCATCAATACTAGTGGTGATGCAAGATAGTATTTTAATATTTGGAAGGCCTATTGGAATTTGCTGTCCCATTTGAATGCTACATCTTTATGGAGAATATGTGTGAACAAGTGGCATCTATCATCCATATGTACTATACACCTTCATAAGGACTACACATTTCTCTGTATACTTCATAGCTTCTTAAGAGTTTTAGGTGGAAGCATGTCTATAATTACCTTGAATTTGGTAGGGTCCACTTCGATTCCTCTTCGAGATACTATGTATCTCAATAATTCACTAGAAGTGACTTCAAAGGAACATTTCTTTGGATCAAGCCTTACTTGACATTTTTCCAACCTTTCAAAAAAATTAGCCAACACTTCAAGATGACCTTTTCCTATTATAGATTATGCTAAGATGTCATCCACATAATCTTCCATGATTGTGTGAAACATGTTATGGACAATTACCATCATTACTCTTTGATAAGTTTCTCCTACATTTTTAAGACCAAAGGGCATGACATTCCAATAGTATATACCCCATGGGCATGTAAATTTAGTTTTATCTTGATTCTCTTGCACTATCCTTATTTGATTGTATGTAGAAAATCCATCCATAAGAGATAAAATCTCATGTCCAACCATGAGATATACAATAATGCTGAAGGTAGGTAATAGAAAGTCATCCTTATGATATGCCTTGTTGATATCTCTAAAGTCTATACATATCATGATGCCCCTAGTGGGTTTTTACATTGGTACAAGGTTTGAAACCCACTTAGGGTAGTCAATAGGTTAATAAATCCTACATCTAGAAACTTTTATTAGCTCCACCCTGAAAAGTAGTACTATTTGACGATGCATTTTCCTTACCTTTTGTTTTACAGGTTTAGTATCAGGATGCACCATTATATGATGAACTACTAGTGATGTATCTAGTCATGGTATATCTACATAATACCAAGAAAATTTAATATTTTTGTTACCCAAGAAGGCTACAAAGTTGTGTTGTTCTTCTTCATTTAGAGATGTAGCATAAAATATAATTTGAGGCTTGTCATTTGTCCAAACATTGATACATTATACTTCTTCAAATAGAACTACTGATTTTTATTGATCCATAGAAATACCAAGGAGGTTGAATCCTTCATCCTTAGGCACCTTAGAGAGGTTTTCACCTTCGGATAAGTCCTTTATTTTTCCTTTTTCTTAATTTGAAAGTGCCACTTTGTGGTTTCTGCTAGGGGATTTTTTTATTGATTTTCACATTTATCCTTTTATGACTAAAGGATTCAAGGTTCTCACCATAGTATTATTTAATATCAAGTTCTATATTGAAACCCTGCTTTACGATATTCTAGAGGAATGCCTTCTCGTAGTACCATGAATTTGATAATAGCTTAGTGCCATTTTCAAACAAATCAAGAATAGGCTCTTGTTGTTGGTCCCAAATGATAAGCTAGGGATAAATGAGTGGGAGACTATTGATTTTAGTAGATAAGGTGAAGGATAAGGTCATGATAGTATATATGGAAGTGTTTTATCCATTATGAACATAGGAGAGTCTTTGATTTCATCATCATCAAGTATATTAACCATGGAAGAATTGCAACTTCCTTATGAGAGATACCCTCAATGAGAGGGGTTACATTTTGTTGTGATCCATACCAAGTCCTTTATATTTCTTTCACTTTTCTAGGATGATTAGTTCTTAGATGCCTTTCTGATTTAGACCAAGTCCACCATGACCCATGAATACCATGCTTTTGATCATTTGGAACCCTTTTCTATTTTGATAAATGAGAAGAGGATCTTCTTCTTGTTCTTCTTGATATACCCATTTAGAAAAATCTCATTTATCTATGACTTCTGTGTTAAGTTCTCCCCATTTTGAAAAGACTGTGGGTTCAAACTTGATTATCTTGGTTCCTTTATCAATATGGTGAGGTTTCCCATATATCTTCGAAGAAAGAGGTAATTGTCCTACATAGAAGGACCCTTTGAGGTTATAATCACTGCAATCATTATCTCATATTTGGACCTTGACTTTGGATGGTGTTTGATGTGATGGGGAAGAGGATGTAAGTATTGATGGATCAATGTAGGAATATGAATGTATAGCCTCATTGTTTTTTGGGACTTGAAGTAACCTATGATACTTTTCTTCCATTCTTTTGCAGTAGTAGAAGGGTTTAGGGTCACCATAATGGTGACCTTAATGTCATTATAGGGAAATTTAACACACTAATGATATGTGGATGACATGACCTACATGGATTATATCCATGGGTGACCTATGGGGATGTTGTAGGGAAATTAAAGGTCCAATACTTGACATGTTTTGGCGATTATGATGCCAAATTGAATAGGTAACTTTATGGTTCCCTCTAAATCCCTTTCTTCATCATCATATGCTCTAATAGTATACCATTTTTCTTTTCAATTTGTAAGAGAGGGGGACCAACCACATCAAGGCCCTAGGTCATGGAGGGCCAAGAGCAGAAGGCTACCCTAACCTACCTCAACTTAAAGGAGTGTTAGGAAATGCAGGATGAGAATGATGAGGACTATAGGGTTCTTCAATCACTCCACAAACCTGTGACTCAAAATGGGGCTAGGCGAGTTAGTTTTCAAGGTCAACAATGTATCTCAGGGAGCTCTCTACCCAAGGATAAAAAAACGGCTCTAGGATGATAGCACGACGCATTGGCATCTCTTAGGTGCACTAACGTCTATACGACCAAAGGACTAAAGAGACAAGGTTGAACACAGGAAAAGAAACTAACAACCTAGCTAGTTACTTTAGAAGGCCAAAACAACACTATGAAATAGGAAAGACATGCACGAATATGATAAAGTAAATACGTAAGAGTGAGGATGATAAGAATGACCTCACAAAGGTGCTCGTTCACCAGCTAGCTCCAAGAACACTTCCACTTGCACACAAGAGAGAGGAAATTTTTTGGGGGGTTATATAGGGGTTTGCCTTAGTCAAACCCCCATTTTGCTATTCCCACCTCCACAGACAACCAAGATAATGATAATGGAGAAAAGTATGATAAAGCAAGAAATGAAGTAAACAACACAAAATCACTACAAAACAGTGTTATGCTACCCAACCAAATTGTAGAGGATAGGAGTAGAAATCTTACCACCTCCACCAAGAACTGACTAGCCAATAGGGAGAAAAATGGTAGGACTCAAGCCTCTGTTGCAATGGTGTTTGTTCCACATGTGCCCTATGGAGTTGACAGAGTGTTGTTGTTGCTGCTATGGAGTGCAAAGTGCTACTTGAGAGTGATGGATTGAATGCTTAGAGCTTGTGAAGAGCTTAAAATGGATTGTGAAGGAGAAATGAAGGAAATGATCATATTTAGGTTGGTTGGTGGAAGAGGGTGTTACAAATTGACTTCCAATGGGAAGTGTAATGCCTCTATAGGCTCTAGACATGAGAATTTGCCAGGGATGTAAGTGCACCACGTGAATTTCTACACATCACGTGGGCATCCCTAGTAGTTATTCCTCTATTGACACACAAAATAGATGCCAAGTGGAATGAAGGTAGTGGGCTTATGTGGAATTTCACCTTTGGATTTAGTCTTTTAAGGTGAGGATGTGTAAGAGGGGAATTTGTGTAAGGGGTGAAAATTCACTCCTTTACATTTTTCCCCCACTTTAGTGAGTATGAATACTGGTGAGTGCTTTGGTAAAGTAGATTGGAGAATTAGTAGGGTTAGAAATGTATACCCGAACTGTCAAGAAAGAAGACCGCGATCTAGCAAACCTGAGAGTGTAGGACAAGAAAAGGACTTCATAGCTCCAAAAAATTATGAAGCTAAAGAAAGAAAGCACCTTATAGGCCTATGGACCTACAAGGAGGCAATGCCCAAGATCTCTTGCATGCAGGAAAACCCAGGAATTAAGCACCTTACATGCCTGTAGACTTGCAAGGAAGGTGTCCTCAGAGATCTCTCGCATGAAACCCAAAAAAGTTGACTCTTCAAAGTCAAAAAGTGGCTTCACGGGTGCAACCATAAAGAGACATGTTTACCTGTAGATAGAACATTTCAAGAAGGTGCCACGCAAGCGAGTAAGCGGATAGTCATATAGATCATCAACAAGTTGGAAAAAATTCAAAGGGGTCCCTCGGGAACCCTTCAAAAGAAGGAATAGTCCACTCAAGGGACACACTAATTGAAAGTTGAGGTCTAGTCAAGCTGCCCTCAAGCCAAACGCAAATGATTTTATTCAAAGGAGAAAATTTCAAAGGGGGTTCCCTCAAGAACCCTTCAAGATAGCAAGGGGTCCACTCAAGTGACAGACTGTTCAAAATTTGGTGTTTTCTTTCTTGAATCAGTTCATCATCAAGGAATCCTTCCAAAAGATGTTCACTTCATCAATAAATTTGAAAGGAAGAAAATTCCCCCATGTGAGGGGAAGGAGGAGGAATCTGTAGTGGTGGAATGTTAAGGGAAGGAGCTTCCAACCCTCCCGCAATAGGGGCTAAGGAAGAAGGACCCAAAAGGTCTCCTCCACTCAGCTCTTGTGGAGCTAAGGTCAATGACTTCACGAAGATCACTAACAAGGTTGGAACTTCATCCATCAAGTTAAACATGCATTTAATAGGGGAGCCATGTTTCACCTTGATGCATGGAGGAGGTTATGCCCAAGGTTCATTGCAAAGCTCACCAAGCAATTCAGGAGTGGTGACGAACTCAGGAGAAGCTAAGACTGGTTATGTTACTAAGATAGAACAACCTAGTGTGCAACCACCTTTTGGAGAAGGTGGGATCATCCTACACCCTTTGTTGCTGGAAGGAATACTCTCTACCTTCTACTTTGTCAGGGGAGGAAAACTCCCCATAGACAAGGCAAGAAGGGTAGAGGAAGAGGAGGAGGTAAGAATCATAGTAGATATGACCGAGGTGTTAATCATTTCTATGGGCTTCGGTAAAGGTGGAACATCCAAAATTAATGTAAACAAAGGTGGCTCCACTGAAGGAGCAATGAACACCTACACCTTTTTGGGGTCAGGTGCATTTGAACTCGTAGAAAAATCCATAAGCGATACAAAGTTGGTTTGAACATAAACATAGGGGAGGAGAGAGGAGGATGCTGCAGGAGGTCTTGATACAAGGTTAGTCATCTCCTCTTCCTTCCTCTATAAGGTGGCCAACTCAGCCAAGAGAGCCTTTCGTCGGTGCTCGTGCTCGCATGCAAGGCAATTTTTGTGACTCTTTGAACTAGAGGTCGAAGAATGTGAAGGAACGGAAGGATCCTACTCAGCCATGGGAGTGTCCTCCACAATTGTTTCTAGTGGAGGGATAGATTCTTGAATGGGAGTAGGAGGGAAAATTTTAGAAATAGCGAGGGGAGTCAGCTTTAATGCCTTGATAGTGGGCCTTTTCCCATTCACTGCTTTAGGAGCAGAAGCAGTAGGAGGCCATGGAGGCCAAGACATAGAGGATTCCCCATGAGGGGCTTTCTGTGTGTCATACCAAATGGGCCTAGGATCCATGGGTAGGATAGGAAGCTCAAATGCAGCACGCTTAGGCTTTCACCAAGCGAGCATGATAGGATTCTCACAAATGTGAGATAGAAGCAGATGACACCACAATAGAGTGAGAGGAAGCGTCGGGCTAAACAATAAAAGAGGAAGAAGGAGGATCTCAAGATTGCTTCTCGTCTTCTCTTCTTCATGCATTAGTGGCATAACTATTAGCTTTTAGGCAAGCCCTCTATGAAATAGCATAAGGTGAAGGAGGGCATCTCACTTTTGGCCTGCAGCGCCCTTTCTTATAATTTTGATATGTATGATATAGGAGGTCCTTCCTAGGCGGGAGAGGACCAATAGGTGTAGGCCAAAAGTAATCTAAGGAGTATCTACCATGCACAACTAATGGTCTATAGCCAGTGTCATGGATGACATGCACATAACCCTCATGAGTGAAATTCAAACATTTATGCACAATTGAGGGAACTGTATTCATAGCTACTAGCTAGGCGATACACGGCTTTAGTCTAAAGAGTTTAGACCCTGGGATAATGTCAAACATAAGGTTCACAAAATTAGTTCTAGCGAGAACCAACAAAACAATACTACCTAGAGGAGGTACAGAAAGTCTATTGTGCATGCGAATGGTGCTCACAAGTGCATCGTACCCATCTTTAAGAAGAAAGTTGATTAACATGATCTCCTTAGTTATAATGTTTACTTGAGATGTCGGATCAACAAGAACACCTTTTATGGTATTCCCATTGATTTTTGTAGGGTTGTAAAGAGGATATGGTTCTCTATTAAAGCCCATCAGTAGGTCCTATGAAGTGAAGGTTATACCAGTACCACTATTCATAGGCTGCATAGAGGGAATAGGTTGGTGCAGAAAAGAGGCCATCTTGTACGCTAAATGATACTTTCAGAGAGCCTCCTAAAGGATAAGGTGGTGAACCAATTAAGGTTTCATTACGCAATACTCTTGGAACCTTCAAACTATGCCTACAAGGGGTTAGAGATTGGGTTATAAGGAAGAAGCTTCACAACACTCTCACCTACAACACTTCTAGAACATGAGGAAAGGAGCTTTCAGTATCAAAAAATGGGACCAAAATGGTTCACGTCAGGTTCACCAAAAATGTAAGAGAGGGGGACCAATCATGCCAAGGCTGCCCTAACTTACCTTAGCTTAAAGGAGTGTTAGGAAATGTGCGACAAGAATTATGAGGATATATAAGTTCCTTCAATCACTCTGCAGACCCAAGACTCGAAATGGGGCAGCCAGGTGAGTCAATTTTAGGGTCAACATTGTATCTTAGGGAGCTCTCTGCCTAGGGATGAGAGCATGGATTCAGGATGACAATGCAACACACTATCATCTCTCAAGTGAACTAGCATCCGTATGACCAAAGGACTAAAGAGATAAGGTTGCAAACAAGAAAATAGACTAACAACCTAGCTAGTCACTTCTAAAGGGCCAAAACAACACTATGAAATAGGAAATACATGCACGAATATGATAAAGTAAATATGTAAGAGTGAGGATGACAAGAATGACTTCAAAAAGGTGATCGTTCACTAGCTAGCTCTAAGAACACTTCCACCTACACACAAGAGAGAGGAAAATTGTTGGGGGGCTATATAGGGGTTTTCCTCAACTAGACCTTCATTTTGGTGTTCCCACTTCCACGGACAACCAAGATAATGAAAATGGAGAAAAGTATGATAAAGCAAGAAATGAAGTAAAGAACGCAAAAGAACTACAAAATAGTGTTATGCTACCCAACCAAATTGTAGAGGAGAGAAGTAGAAAGCTTATCACCTCCACCAAGAGCTCACTTGACAATGGGGGAGAAAATGAGAGGACTCAAGCCTCTGTTGTAATGGTGTTTGTTCCACATGTGCTCTATGGAGTTGATAGAGTGTTGTTGCTACTATGGAGTGTAAAGTGCTGCTTGAGAGTGATGGATTGAATTCTTAGAGCTTGTGAAGAGCTTGAAATGGACTGAGAATAAATGAATTTGAAGAAGGATGAGGGAAATGAGCATATTCAGGCCGGTTGGTCGAAGAGGGCATTACAAATTGACTTCCAATGCAAAGTGTAATGCCTCTATAGGCTCCAGATGCAAGAATCTACCAAGGACTTAAGCATGCCACATAGACGTCTGCATGCCATGCGGGTGTCCCTGACAGTTATTCCTTTGCCGACACACAAAACAGATGCCAAGTGGAATGAAGTAAGCGGGCTTATGTGGAATTTCGCCTTCAGATTTGGTTTTCTAAGGTGAGGATGTGTAAGAGGGGAATTTGTGTAAGGGGTGAAAATTTTCTCCTATACATAATTTCTTCTTCAAAGTATCCCAAATGTAGACCAAATTTAGAGTGCAAATTCTCAAGCCCACACCACCATCTATTAAGACTCTTTTTGTCTTATGTTATGGACATAAACCTTGAGGTCTAAATAATGATTATGATATGTTTCTAAGTTGGAAGGTCTTTTTTGGTAAATAAGAGATAACGAGAAGATGTAATATGTCGTACCATAGCTTGGAATTTTTTGTATCGATATCACTAGTTAGAAATAACTGTAAGAGAGCCTTGTCTAATACTTCCTTATGTGCAAGGGAGATCCTTAAAAGTTATAAGGTGGAGATTTAACTGGTGTTTTTACTTTGGTTAGACCTTTTTCTTGTGGATGAGCTCCATGGATAGTGATTTTCCTTCTTCATGTGGTGACTCCACACTCAGGATATTTCCCATGAATAGTAACAATGGAGATATGGTTGTTTGCACAATGTGTATGTCCTATGATATTATCATAGGAATTGTTAACTTGTTTATACACTTTTTACTTACCAATATTGTTTCCTTTACCATGGTCAGGCATTTAATTCTTGTATATACCTAGATCATTGTTTCCATAATTTCCTAGTTATTGGTCAATGTTCACTTCTCCTTGATTGATTAGGATCTTAGATGAGATTTTTAAGTCTCATATAGTTGGATGTTTTGTGTCCCTTAGATTAATGGAATTCATAATGGTCATTATCATTATACCATGTGAGTTTAAACTATGGTTCCTTGTGATGTGTGAGCTTTGGAAGCTTGATAAGTTTTGATTGGAATAGTTTGTTTAAGACCATCTCAATGGGCTCCCCTAAGGGAGTGTATCTACGTCTAGTATAATTTTTAGGTATTGGTGGTGGTGGTCCTCTTGGAGGATTAGTGTTTCAGATGTTCTACTATTTTTTTATTGAGTTTGTGTGTTTTGCACAAATTTTGTGTCCACCAAACCATCATTCATAATATTTATATTCTTAAACCATATGCATGGTTTATCATTAGAGATTGACAGTTGTTATTTATTGTCACTATATATCTTTACTAGACCTTTAGCTATAAGAGATATTTCAATTTTAAGACCTTTTTTCTATTAATTCTTCAAACATGTTACACATTGTATACACAAGTGAAAACCAACTTTTGTGTTTAGATTTTGAGCGAAGATGTCAACTTGGTTTTTCTTGAGAATAGGTCATTTACATTTTCTTGATTTATGTCTCCATATTTATAGAAAAGAGGAAAATGTTTCTCCTTGATTTTTCTTGATGAGGTATGAGTCATTTAGAGTGATTTCATGTTCAATATTATAGGATAAATGTGCTACAAACTTGTTTATGAGTTCTTGAAATGTTCTAATACCCGATAAGAGGTGAGAGAACCATTTAGTTGCTTTCCCAACTAAAATCCATGGAACGATCACATGAGATAGGTACCATTATAGGAAACCTCTAACAATCAATGTAAAATTATAGTATGTGCTCTGTTGGATCACCACATACCTTCTATTTGTCAAATTTTGGTATTTCAAAATTATGAGGGAATGGTGTCATTGTTATGTTTCTGTCAAATGGGTATGGACATATATCTTTAAGGGCAAAATATTTCTTTGTGGTACCCATTTGTATATATCATTGATCTTTTGTGTTAAGCTCTATATTTGTGATGTCAAATCAGGAAGGGGATTATTTGGTGTGAGGTTATATGTGTTGTATTGGGGTATGGTGGATGAATTGTATATAGGGTTTTGATTTGGAGGGAAGTTAGATGTCAAGTCATATGTGTTATAGGTGATGTGTTGGGGTTTCAAGTTTGTTTGATATTGAGGATTAGTTTGTGGTGGATTTGTATCATATGGTTCATATTGGTGTTGTGGTATGCTATGTTGTTGAGGACCTTATGGTTGGTAATGGATGTATTGTTGATATTGAGGATTTTGTTGTGGTTTTTGAGGTTGTTTTGGTTGTGTGGGTGGTTGTTACTGATAAGAAGCATATAGTTGTTATGGTGTTTTTTGGGAGATGCATTGATGGTGTTGAAGATGTTGTTTTGGTGTTTGAGGTTGTTGTTGTCATTGATGTGTTGGTTGATGTTGAGGTGTTTGAGGTTATTGTTGTTGTTGATATGTTGGTTGATGTTGAGGTGTAGGTTGGTATTTTTAAGATTTTGGTTGATGTTATTGAGGTGTTGGTTGATTTTGTTGAGGTATAGGTTGATTTTATGGATTTTGTGGATTTGGTATACCTCGATTTATGTTAAAAATGGTAGGATGTTTGTGTATGAGGGATTTTTTTTTTTTGAGCACCTACGAGTTGTCCATGGTATAAAAAAATTACATATTTTTTTAAAAAGGTGACAAATTACTGTTGAATGAAGTTATATTAGGTTGAATTGATGTGTTTGGTGGTGGAGGTTGCGATAATTGTTGTATGAAATGGTGCACTAAAGTTTCATTTCCATAGATACGATTTCTAGATGTTATTATATGTGGAAGGGATTGTCCCCTAGGTGTATTAACATCAAAATCACTTGGTAGTTTAGCACCTCCTTGTGCAAGTTTCAATAAGTATAGATTAGGATCAGTGGTTAATAAGGCATCAAGTACCCTATTCAAAGACAAATCTTGTGTCATCTCTAAGATTTGTTCAAGAGTATATTCTATAAACCCTTCATTTTAATGGGTGTTGTCCTCTATGATGAATCTTTATTCTTGGGATGTTTATGGTTGTTGTTGGGGAGTACTATACTCCTAACGATCGAATTCAACACTAGGAATTCCCATGGTTGTTTTGGTAGAACTTGTAGGTGTAGGTCCACTAGATCTATTAGGATTGGATTCCATGTTTTTCTTATTGTTAGGACCTCATTATAGGCATAAAATTTGTAATGATCTTCTAAGATATGGATTTGAGTGATGTGTTTTTAGATGATTTTTTTGATTCAAAATGGATTTATAAAAACACCTAGGTATACTTAGAACAAATTTTTTGATGTTGATTGGATGGATGAAAGATATGACACCTCTAAGAGATGAACTTTTAGACCAGGTCTTCCTTTTGATGTGTATAGGTGATAATCCTTGCATGTCTTAGGTTGATGATTCCAAGCTAAGGAGGATGATAATGAGTTTTACAAACTTAGTAGTAGATGATAACCACTAAGCAAGCTAGCTCACAAATATTTACACTAATTTAACTAGGTACTTGAAAGATGATTATTCTTCAAGCAAGGAGCTAAACTAGAAGCTAAGATGGTATGTGCAGGATCATGATGGGCCAAAAAGTGGCAATATGTAAGTGATATGATGGCCCATGTGGCTGATGAGTTTTTTTTTACCCAAAATTGATGAAACGAAAAGGGTTTTTAAAGGAGATTCTTAGCTTTCCACCAATATAAATTATGCTTTACTTTGAATTTAATAAATAATTATTATTCATTTTCTATTTGAATTACGACTGAAATCCTAATTGATAGGTTGATTGAAAAACATCTATATCTTTCAAAGGGTGTCACATTTTTTGAATCAGAAACATGTGTCACATTCTATTCTTCACATACTATAGGATTAAAAAAAAAAATTGAATTTCATGAAGTTTTGACGAAGTTAAGGCGGTCAGACGTACGCGTTTTTATATTTTTTAAAAGTTGTAATAAAAAATCATAATTAATTATTTACTTGGAAAAAAATTACAAAAAAATATGCATCACATCGGGACATGATTCTTCTACTTATATCTTAAATCTTATAAAAAAATATTATCATTTTATTGTGGTTAGGGTGGTCAGACATACACCTACTTCTTATTTTTCCTTGAAATTTAAGTACTACTACATTAAAATTTTAAATTTTCACCAAATAGATTTTAAAAAAATAAAAATAAACCTAGCATTTTAGAAAATACATTCAATTTGCAACAGATTCTATTCTTACATATTTTTTAAATAATATAGTTAACTTATTCAAATTTTTACATCAAGTTGCCTAACTCTGATTTTTCTGAATTTTATTGCCACTTAAGGGTTGTTTTTTCCATGATGATCCTGCACATGCCCAGATATGAGATCTAAACCAAAGATATATGTTAAATATTGGTTTTTGTTTGGATGAATTATTTACTTGTTTGATAACATTGATGTTTGGTCAAAAGATACTAAAATGTGATTCTAACATGTTCAATGTGCATGAATGAGATGGTATGAGGATAAAACATTTTATGTTGTTGTTTTGGATGCTAATGATGGCTACAAGTTTTTTTTGAATAGATCTTTGATCCTATACTGATTGTGGGTTCAAATTTGGAATCTAAGATTTTAACAATTCTAGAAAATTTTGATTGATAGTCAAATGCATCACTTGCAAAAACATCAATTTAACTTGACAAAATCATGACACTGTCCTAATAGAAGCAAATATATTTTTTAAAATCATTGGGTTATTTTTCAAAGTGTGACTATATGATATTCAAATGTGTCATTGTGTGGTTTTCAAGGTTTTTGACTTCCGGCCTCCTATAATGATTTAACAACTAAGCCTTTACAACTGTGATTCGGAGATTGGACATCTAACCTAAATAGCTATCGCAATCATCATGAAGGTGCATTTAAATTGTCAACCCAAGGATACAAACTTGAAATGGGTCAGCATTGTATGTGCACTAGGAATTCAAAGTAGACGCATTCATCCTACAGCTAAGAAAGACACAATATTGAAAGTAAATTAATTGGAAGGAGATAATATAAATGTTGACATCAACTAATAACAAGACCAAGCTGAAATGCATGACAAAAATGAAAATCTAAGCTAACAAATAGGAAACTACTTTATCTACTTTGGTTGCAGGAATAGTCACATAATGGAATTCTAGTGGCTACAGGCACAGTCAAAGCTAGATTCTTAACTAATTACTGAACAAAAAATAACAACTAAACTAAAATAAGGTATGGTATGGAATACTCACCAAGTGGGACCCCTTGGATAAGTATTCCCTAAAACTAAGATAAACTTAGATGCACAAACTTATAGCTTCATTTCATTCATTGGAAAACATGAGTACAATTGAGCAACATGACTGTATTACTAAAAAACTTAAGAGTGCGAGTACATCATCAAATTAAAATTCTTTGACTAGTCAACTCAAAAGTAACATCATAGCCTTATTTAAACACCTAGCAAGGTGGTCAACTCCAATGGATGTGGAGGATGCCACATTAGGGAAAACGCAAAAAAGAGCAGAGGCGGCTATGCATGCACATAATCTATCAGGCATGTTTTTCTTAATGCGAATCTGGCACAAGAATAACACCTATATTTTCTCAACAATAATTAAGATGATTGCAAGGCGGTTACAATTTGATTTTCATGAGGAATCTCTAGCCACCAAGAGTCTTCCCTCCATAAATGACCACCTTGTTGATCGATATGGCACATGACCAGTTGGTGTAATCTTCTTAAATTACAAGCCTCTAATTATATATGCATGATGATATTAGTACGCACAACAACTGCATATCCATAATCATCTTAAAATGACATTCATTAATCACATGCAAAATTAACATAGACAATTCATATAGCATGTTAATATCATTTGAAAGTTATGAAAATAAGTTCATGTCAAAAGTCTATAGTTTTAAGGAAATATTATAAAAATATCAACTCCCAAGTATCAAAGTCTTATGACAACTACAAGAAATGGACAACAACTCTATCAATAATTGGACCATAAACTAGACTCATCAATCCCCCCAACCTAATGTTTTGTTGGTCCTCTAATAGAGGAAGAGTTGTGTTTTTGTTTGGTCAATGCCCTGAAATTTGCAACTGCAGGTTGTCCTACATTAGTTTTTGTTGTGTATAAATTAGGATCCCAATAAAACCCTTATTGTCTATCCAACCTGCCCCACCTCTGTCTCTCATCAGCTATGTCATACTTGTAATACCTGAAGTTTGGTACAGGCCATAGTAGGATAGGTAGCTGAAAAATTAGTGCAAGCGAAAATTTTCCTTTTGTTCTTCCAATCTGCATATATCTATCAACTCTCTTAAGTGTTGCAACATAGTTGTGTTTGGAATGAGGCTCAACTTGGTTTAAATCATCAGTTAGGTTGTTCCACCTCTATGACAGGTATCCCATTACAAATTCTCCTGTGGTTCTTGTCATCTCCTCATATTCTTTATAAACTGTCTCTCTCTCAGGTAGGATCCTACTGTTGTATAGAATTATGTGCCAATCCTTGAAAATCTCTCCTGGATGTCTAGATTCAGCCCTAATGGGTAGGGGAATGTTGGATTCAATTTTCCTATAAGCCCTGAATTTCTTACCCCAACTAACTTTATTATGTATCCAGGACATGAATTCTCTTAATTGGAAATCTCCAATATATAATAGTGGATTCCAATCATGGTCTTTGGTCACTTCATAATTATGTAAATAAAATTCACACAAAACATTCTTCATCTCAAGAGAAGCAATCCGATAAGCATTAAAAAATTCAATAGGGGTCTCAATGAAAGGATTCAAACCTGAAACAATCCTTGCTAACTTAAAAGAAAGATGCTTCTCCTTTAAATACAGAGCATAGACCCTCAGAGGAGTCCTGCACTCTAATATATGTGGTACTAAATTTTTCATGTCATCCACCTTCCTCTTTAAAATAGAAATTTCTTCATTCTTATCTTCAATCTCTTCATCTCTCTTTTCAATTTCCTTCCTTAGCCTGCATTTTTCTACTTTCCATTCTTCTTCCCTCCATTGTACTTCTTTCCATAATTTTAGGACTACCATGTTCATTGAAAAATTAGAGGGCTTATGTACTCCTAGCATCATTTTACCTGGCACTTGTGCTTGCTCTTGGTAGAGTACCAGCTGCAGGGCTTCTATTTGCTCAACCAATTCTGGCTACAGGGGTGCTGTCTGTTCTCTCAGTTCAAGTTGTAGGGCCTCTTGTTCTTGTTCTTTCTCATGTTGCATGAAGTCTTTCTATAGGAACTATTGCTTCTGCACTTGTTGTAGGAGTTCCTGATTTTCCTCACACACTTGGTTTTCAACTTGTTTTGCAATATCAACAAGATTTTCCAATATTAAATTTGTTGCTTCCTTAAATATGTCCTTTTCCTCAACATTTACATGCTCCATTGGAGCTTCTGTATCCTCCCATGACATTTTTCTAGGTTTAGGGCTTTCCTCCAGAGGTACACTAAAGGCTGGCCCAGTTGATCTTGATTTTCTAGGAGGATTTCTTCATTTTTCCTTTGTTGCAGGAAGAACAGTGTCAGCCTTTTGTTTCTTTGAGCTTGACACTTCTTTTTCTACCATTTTATTATTATATTTTCCTTTCTTTAGTTCTACTTTCTTCTTTTGTGCCCTAGTTCTCATTAGGGTGCCAAGAGGAACATCATCATCAGAATTAGGAGAGGAACTCTCTTTATCAAAATGCTCTACCTCAGAAGAACTAATTTGAATAGTTTGTTTTGTTGTAGGAGGGTTTCCACTAGGGCTTGCATCAAAATTTGAGGCACTAGAGTGGCCCCAACATTTATCCTTCTCCTACCAACCCTATGATGTTGAGGCAAAACCCTAGGTCACAAATGCTCTGGTTTAATTTGATCAATATTCAAAAATTCTTCCCAAGAAATATCAGACACATCATGTAGAGACTTTTAAACTAATAATTTGATCAGACAATGGTGGGAAACAAAATTGTCCCTACCTTTATGGGTCACAACTGCGATGTTAAAAGAAGGTGGTATAGTATGTTGGGCACATTTATTCTCCTTTCATGCCTCATGTGGTTCAGGAGTTTAAAATGCATGGAATGTAAATTTGACTGGCGACCTTCACAGGTAACATACTTCACAACATAAACTGTTGCCTTCTTCCATAGCTTGGGTAGAGAAGTACTCTTCGTACCTTGTTTGTCCACGCTCAATGGAAGGTCATTAGGTTCTATAAATTCGACCCTAGCCAACCTGGTGTCCTTGATAGCAGGGTAATGTTCACCATTGGTAGGAAACCTTGTAACTTCTACAATTATTTCCTTCATAGCTATGACTTCCAACCCCTTTATCGTGGCCTTTCCTTTAGACAATGTCTAGGAAAATTCCAATGTAACATCTTCATCAAAACCATTTAGCTTTAAGAAATAATCTATCCATCCATAGTTTCTAAACTTGGATAGGCAAGGTTCATCCTGTAGTAATACATCATGAACTATGGGTTCATTTCAAATTAACCCACATCCCATTTTCTGCAATCAAACAGTCACTTTGCAAAGTTTTTCTTCCTTCAATCCTTGTTTGAGACAAACTTTTCCTTCCTACAACTCTACTAAATTTCCAATGTTGGTGATGTCTAAATTTTACCTTTTTGGCTTAAGATTATGACAAGAGAAATTAAAGCAATAAAGAAGTAATAAATATAGGCTATGATTAAGGAAAATGGTGATGGTGGATTGTCATTTCACACATACAAGATGTCATCTCACTTAGAATTCAAATTGGCTCAATAACTTAAATTTTTTTTAACGTGAACCAATACAGACAGGCATGCGGACATGACATTGACATGTCCCCCCCCAACCTAAATTTTCACATGTGTCCTCACATGTGAGGTGGAATGTCGATTTGATAGGGACAAGGAATAATTACATGCTATGGCGAACACCCATATTAATTCACAACAATTAAATAAATGTACTAAAAGACAATTAAGATATACTAATTTATGTGCACATACCTGAATTCATGGAAGATTTATTGCAAAGATTATGGAGAAAGTATAGGCCACTTTTCAAGAAATCAATTGAGTAATTAATGAAAGCATAACAAAATGAAATGAAATGGAATGAAGTGAGATGATGGTGGAATGGAATAGAGAGAAAGGTGGAAATGGATGGGTGGATGGGTAAAGAAGTGGACCCCCAGAAAGTGGGAATCTTTATTATGACAAGTTGCATACCTTAATTAGCTAGAAGAAGGGACATTAGGTCCACTTCCTTTAGCTGCAAGAAGTTTAGGTGTTGCATGCTAAGTGAATTGTTCCAGGAACTCTTCCTTATAAGTTGGCTCGTGATACAATCTCAAGCGATGACCATTCACCAGTAGCTTAAACTTGACAAGGTCAATGGTAGTAAGTTGAACAACTCCATTGGAAAATACTTCATCCACCTCATATGGTATGAGCCACCTTGTCTGCAATTTTCTTGCATTATCCTAATATCTTGAGTCATAGAGTAGTGCCCAATCCCTAAGCTGAAATTTCTTATCCTTGATGAATTTATCATGCCACTCTATTCGTTGATTCTGCACTACCTCTGTGTGATGCAAATTTTCCTTCCTCATCTCATCCAAAGCATTTAGTTGCATGATTCTATCTCTTTGTGCCTCAGATATATCCATCTTGAATTATATTGCAATCCTAGAGTCTTATGCTCAAATTCAATGGGCATCATGACTATATTTCTATACAACAACTCAAATGGAGTGAATTTTGTACTTATTTTCCAGGTAGTTCTGTAAGCCCAAACAAATTTTGGTAGCCTGCTTGCCCAATCCTTTTTATGGATAGCCACTGTTTTGGTTAGAATGACTTCAATTTATTTGTTGGTCACCTCAACTTGGCCATTGGCCTGGGGGTGATAAGAAGTAGAATTCTTATGCCTAATGTTGTACTCATTGACCAGTGCTATAACAAGGGTTGAAGTGAATTGAGTCCCTTGATTAATCACTATCTCTCTCAGAACCCCATACCGTGTGAAAATTTCCTCATAAAGAAATTTTGTAACCTTATTATCTCTTGCATGCCTAGTGGCCTTAACTTCTACCCATTTAGTTACATAATCAATGTATACAAAAATATAGGATTTACTTTTTGATGGAGGATCAATGGGTCCTACAAAATCCAATCCCCCATTTATCAAGTGGACTGATTACTACCTGGGGGAAAAGTGGCATCTCATCAGATTTGGTTGGTCGGCCCATCCTTTGGCATCTGTCACACTTCCTTGTATATCTCCCTGCATCCTTGTGGAGTGTTGGCCAGTATTATCCCATGTTCAAAATCTTCATTGCTTTTCTCTTGGCTACAAAATGTCCTCCACAGGGTTCATTGTGGCATGCATGTAGAATATCATATGTCTTATCTTCCCTCACACATCTCCTCATGACCTTGTCAGGTCCAGTGTAGAAAAAACATCTAGCAATCCATGAGAAAGGAAAATATGTTTCAATGAGAACTCTCCTCTCTTTTGGAGAGAAGTGAGGAGGGACTATCCCCGTGACCAAAAAATTAGCTATGTCAACATACCAAGGTGTTTGCACACTAATGGAAAATAATTGCTCATCAGGGAAAGAATCATCTATGACTTGATTGTCCTCTGATGTGGTCATCCTTGAAAGAAAATCTGCAACATTGACCTTCCCTGGTTTATCCGAAATGGTTATGTCAAACTCCTACATCAACAATAACCATATTGCTAGCCTTCCTGAAATCAGAGGTTTATCGATGAGGTATCTAATGGATGCATGATCGGTGTACACAAATATCTAGTAGCCTATTATGTAATGTATGAATTTCTTTAATGTATAGATCACTAGTAACATTTCTTTTTTTGTCACTATATAGTTGAATTTAGCTCCTTGCAGATTTTTGTTGACAAAGTAAATGGTGTTTTCAATATCTCCTTCTTTTTGTCCTAGGTCTACTCCTATAGCATAGTCTGATGCATCTGTATGGACGTGAAAATTAAACTACCAATTAGGTCCCTTGAGCACAAGAGCATGAGTTAAAGCTCCTTTCAAGTCATAAAATGCCTTGTCACAGTCTTCTATCCATTGGAACTCAGTATCTTTAGTTAGGAGATTATACAATGGTGTTGCCATTTTGCTAAAGTATTTGATGAACCTCCTATAATAACCTACATGTCCTAAGAAACTCCTAACATCTTTTTTTTGTAGGGATAGGCAGATTGGTAATCACCTCAATCTTTGTAGGATCTACTTGAATTCCTTTGTGAGAGATGTAGTGACCAAGAACTGCACCTTCCAACATCATCATGAAGCACTTTTCACTATTTAAAGATAGATTGCAGTCTTCACATCTCTGTAGGACTCTCTTGAGATTCTCCAATGCTTCGTTGAAGTTAGCTCCATAAATGGTGAAGTCATCCATATAGATTTACATGTAATTAAGAGAGATATTGAAAATATGCTAGTGACTACCCTCTAAAAAGTTGTAGGCATATTGCATAAGCCAAATGGAAGTACTGAGTAGGCATAGGTCCCCCATGGATAGGTAAACATGGTCTTCTCCTAGTCCTCTGGCATAATTTGGATCTGGTTATACCCACTGAATCCATCAAGAAAAGAAAAGTATTACTTTCTTGCAAGTGAGTCCAAAACTTGATCTATGAACGATTAGGGAAAATGGTCCTTTTTGGTGGCAGAGTTAAGTTCTCTATAGTCAGTACAAAATTGCCACTTCCCTCCTATTTTGGGCACAATAACCAATGGGGTAGATAAATCCAACATCTAGCAATTTTTGTTGTTCCGCTTTACTATTTCTCTCAATTTAGGGTTAATTCTTCTTTGTGGCTGCCTCACTAGTGTACAATCATCTCTTATGTATATCTTATGAGTGAAAAGTTTAAATTCCAATCCCTTCATATCATGATAGTCCCATGCAAATGCATTTTGGTGGACCCTTAGTAAGTTTACCAATGACAACTACTATTCTTTAATTAATTTACTATTAGTATTCAAATATTTCCCTTTTGAAACTTGCACTGGTGTAGTTAACTCAACCATAGATGCTTCACTAATGCTTGTTACCTTGAGTTCACGTGGTAGTAGTGCATGAAACATACATGTTTTTGCAGGAATTTTGGCTGCAGGAAGAACATCTACAGGATGAGTGGCTGCAAGATGAGCATACAGGAGTGTCTTCACTATATCAACAAAATTAGATACATGAGAGGATGATGATTCCTCTACCTCATAATGGTTCTAAATTATGTTAGACAATACTTCATCTTCATCTTGAAGCTGTGGGAAAGGACTTCTCTTGAACATCATATGCTATGCCATAGAATTAACTTCCTCGGCCTCTTCACCAACATGTGGCCATACTGGATCATCCTTATCATGGGATGGCTGAGAAGGAGGGTAGAGAAAAATATTTTGGGTGCTCTTTCCATCAAAAATGGTCATGTCTCTTGTTTTTCATCCAATATAAGCATCGACTATTGCTAACCATGGTCTTCCAAGAATAATGGGGTACCCACGTAGTGTGGCTTTAGGATAAAGAATCATAAAATCTATTGGGTACTCCCAAGAGTCTAGAGTTACCACTAGATCTTCCACTATACCATAAAGCTTAATAGTAGAACTATCAGCAAGCTGTAGAATAGTAAGAGTAGGTCTCATGCTTAGAATATTTAGTTACTACAGGATGTCCTTGGTTATTACATTTATTGTTTCTCCTAAATCAATCAGAGCATTCTTTATTTGCATCCCATTTATAACAACTCCTACCACAAGACTCCCTAGGTCATTATACTTGCGAACAATCACTTTCCCAAGCATGATGTCAGCAAGTTGTCCTACCACATGAATTATAGTGAGGTCTTTCTTCTTCCTTCCTGGCTTCTTAAGGCATGCTTACTTGATTGCTTTGCCATATATGGGAACATCTTTTATGACCTGAAATAGAGGTATCTAGACACATATATGCTTCAAATGATATAAAATTTCAAAAGTTGTGTACTCCTTTTCTTCCTTTTGTTTCACAGTTTCCAACCTCTGGGGAAATGGTGGTTCAGGTTCAGTATGCTTGGTTGGGACTAGTTCAATATTTTTAGGTGCACTAGGCTAAATGGGGACATTCATAGGCTCCTCCTCTCCCATAGGAAGCTCAGTGATAATGGGTGTGGAAGGAGCTAGAAAAGTAGTTCATGAATGCAAACAAATGTCACTTACACTCACAACATATGCAGGGAATTGATTTGAATCAATACAGTATACCGACTACTATTGTGGTTTATTATTTGGGTCAGGTGTGGGTTGGGCTAGAGTTGAGTAGGTTTAGATGCATTTTAACTTGAATTAGCAGGAGGGGGGATTATAGCACGTTGTTGGGGCTGAGAAGGTGGTTGCATGTAGCTAGTTGTTTGGTTTGTTCATTGCTATCCTCCCCTCCATTGGGATGTTTTTTGCCAATTTCTTGGAGGTGGCTACCAATTTCCTTGAAACTACTACCAATTCCCCTAGGGTTGCTACCACTGGGGTGGAAATTTTTGGTGATTGGGCCAATCAATTGGAGGGTTATTCCAAGGTTTTGGGTATCCTCCATAAGTGGATGGATATGAAAGTTTTCATTGGTTACTAGATGAATAAGAATTAAAATATGGCCCAACAAAAGATAGTGGATTTAGTGGCATACCTTTTCTTAGAGCCCATGGACTCCTTTGTGAAACATAGTAGACTTGATCATCTTCACCCTAGATTGGCTTGAACTCAGGTGCCATCTTCTTGTTGTCAATATTAGCTATCATCTTGCATTTGTGGTCCTTCTTCTTTTGTCTGCAATGAGGGAAATATTCTGCCAACATTTCATCTACCTCCTCTTGTTTCATTTTGGCCTGAAGTGAATCCAGATAAGTAGCCAGATTGTTTATGATGCCTTTCTTGAATTTTTTCAATAAGTGAGTAATCTCCATCCTTGAAACTCCAATGGTAGATGACTTACCCATAGAGGATTGGTAAGCTCTCCCTTTATTTGAGGCTTCCCTAGAATAGTTCTAACATATATTCTAGATATCCTCCCAAGGAACTTGGGTGATATCTCCTCCTCCCATTAGGTCCAAGGCATCCGCGTAGCTATCATTAATTCCTCTCAAGAAAAGAATATTTTTTTATTCTTCATTGAGTGTATGGTGTGGAGATTTCTATAGGAAAAATAAAAACCTTGAAATGTAATCTTCTAGGCTCTCATCTTCCTTTTGTTGCATCTTAAAAATGTCATCTCCTCCCATGTCACTGGCCCTGCAATACTCTTTGTATTTCTCAAGGAACTTTATCTTCATTTCCTCCCAAGTATCCATAATATCTCTACCTGGGCTCATGAACCATCTTAATGCAACTTCTTTCAAAGTCGCAGGGAATAGCTTAAGCCTATGGGCATAAGTGGTATAGTCATAACTCCTCTAGAGTATATCAAACTCAAAAAAGAATGTATCAGGATCTTCTGTGACAAGTCCATAGAACTTAGGAAGAGCTAAAGCAAGGATATTTTTGAGGTTGTCTACTTCATTCTAATGAGAAATGGGGAAAGGAAAGGCTGGTCGGTTAGGTCTTCTAGGTATGTTTCCATTTGCATCACCCATGCCTTCTTGATGAAGTTCCAAAGCAAAGGGGTCTTCAATCAGATTTTGATCTTCAGAGGAAACTTTAGAATTGGTCAGATCTATAAATGTATTAGCAAAGGGGTGCGGCTTTTCTTCTTCTTCATTTCTTGGCAGGTTCTGATACTCAACTAGCTGGAATGGATCGAGATTGTTAAGAAGAAATCTCCCATGAGCATCTCTCCTCCTCCCTCTATGCATGCAGTATGAACTCAGTATCAACCAACTTCACACAAGGAATTAGCAAAAGAATAGGGGGTCCATAACTCCTCTAAATGAGGGGTATACTAAGAACAACTTCCAAAAATACTACAGCAAAAAAAAACTATCAATGACTCCAAAGAACTTCCTAGTTTGACACCATCCCCGACAACGGTGCCAAAAATGCTAGCCTCCTACAATGATTTAACAACTAATCCTTTATAGCTATGATTCAGAGATTAGAAATCTAACCTGAATAACTATCTCAATCATCATGAAGGTGCATTTAAATTGTCAACCCAAGGACATAAACTTGAAATGGGTCAGCACTGTATGTGCACTAGGAATCCAAAGTAGCCACATTCATCCTACAACTAAGAAAGACACAATACTTAAAGTAAATTTCTTGGAAGGAAATAACATAAATGTTGAACATCAACCAATAACTAGACCAAGCTGAAATTCATGACATAAATGAAAATATGAGTGAACAAATTAGAAACTACTCTATCTACTTTGGCTGCAAGAACTATCACAAAATGGAATTCTAGTGGCTGCAAGAACAGTCAGTGCCAGATTCTTACCTAATTACTGAACATAAAATAACAACTAAACTAAACTAAGTTATGGGACAAAATACTCACCAAGTGGGCCCCCTTAGATAAGTATTCCCTAAAACTAAGGCAAACTCAAATGTACGAACTTATAACTTCATTTCATTAATTGGAAAACATGAGTACAATTGAGCAACATGAGTGTATTACTAAAAAAATTAATAGTGCGAGTACATCATCAAATTAACGTTCTTCTATCGAACAACTTAGAAGGAACATCAGAGCCTTATTTAAACACCTAACAAGGCAAACAACTCTAGTGGACACGAAGGACACCATATTAGGGAAAATGTGGAAAATAGCAAAGATGGCTACGTATGCACAAAATCTGTCAGGCATGTTTTCCTTAACGCGAATCTAGCATAGCAGTAACGCCTATAATTTATCAACAACAATTAAGACCATTACAAAGTGGTTACAATTTAATTTGCATGATGAATCTCTAGCCGCCGAGAGTCTTCCCTCCATTAAATAACCACCTTGTTGACCGATATGACACATGACCAGCTGGCAGAATCTTCATGAATTGCAAGCCTCTAATTATATCTGCATGACAATATTAGTATGCACAACAACTGCATATCCATAATCATCTTAAAGCAACATTCATTAATCACATGCAAAATTAACATAGACAATTCATATAGCATGTCAATATCATTTGAAAGTTATAAAAAATAAGTTCATGTCCAAAGTCTATAGTTTTAAGGAAATACTATAAAAATATCAACTCCCAAGTATCAAAGTCTTATGAAAACTGCAATAAATGGACAACAACTCTATCAATAATTAGACCATAAACTAGACTCATCATTGATAGAGATTTTTTAAAGACATAAGCATCAAGTTCCACATACATGTCAATTTGCAAAGTTCTAGAAGCACCTGTGAAGGGGAAAAAAATCAAGTTTGAAGCTTAAAACTTGTACAAAAGCTACCAAACTATTAGTGTCAAGCTAAAATTCCCAATCCAAACAATAGAAAACAAACTTGCATAAAAGATCAAATGAAAGCACACAAAACACAAATTATACCTCTTATTCCATAGTTGAATCACTTCTATTTCCCTTCTCCTCTTTGCTTTTGTGAAAATATGGAGTGTTTCTCTCAGATTTTGGGAGTGCACAATTGATTGGCTCAAGACAATAATAATAAAAAAAATCAAAGATGGTGGTTTCCAAAAAATGGAGATCAAAGTTTGAATTTATAGATGAAGCAATGGTGAAATGAACAAACTAGACCAAGAGAAGAATGAATGATCAAGATCACACGAGATCAAATCCATAAGAAACTTGTTCATTTTTAGATTGAAAATTAGTGCCACATGATTAGAGAAATTAGTGGAATGAAAGTAAAATTAGTGGGTGGAAGAAGATCGAAAAATTTAGTGGGAATTTGTAAGAGATCAAATTTCAAAATTAGTGGAAATGGAAAGTCAGATTTTGAAAATCATGGAGATGTGTGAGTGTTGAATATTTGAAAATTTAAAAATAAATGAAAAATAATTTATTTTCAAAACCATGCATAATTAATTAAATTTAAAAAATTTAATTAATTATAGACTATACATTAGGTTAGTGAGATTAAATAAATTAAAATATTTATTTAATCTAAGACAATGTTAATTAGGAATTAAATGATTAGACAACAATTATTTAGTCAGATGGATAATGAAATAGAAAATATTAAAATAATTAAATAATAAAAATTATTTAATTATGTGTGTATAAAGGAAAAGATGAAGATTAGGGTTTAGAAGAAATTAGGGTTAGATAGGGAAATTAGTTAAAAAATGTTCTCACAAACTCAAGACAATTTTGTCTACAACACCGATATGAAAAATTAGACGCGTTGAGATGCAAACAAAATTATAGTCAAATGCGTCATTGTAACTCAGAGATAGAGTTGAAAAAGTTGAGCCTAAATTCATCTAGGGTTTTAATTTTTTTTATTGTTTGAAGACTGATTTTAGTTTATCAGATCTGGAAAGTGATAAAATATAGTAGATAATAACATGAAAGATTGACTCCAAGGTTTTTTTGAGGTTTTTGCAAGCCTTCTTCAACAAGAGCTCACTAATTGGTGTCTTAGGTATTTGAACAATGAATAGACGCCAAAAATACACAACCTAACTAGTAGGAGAATAGGTGTAGTAACTTAGGATAAGCCCATATGTCAGAGAAAATGCCTTCACAATGAATGGGTGACTAGAGTATATGAAGGTCATGTACCACCTTCATACCTCACCTTAAAAAGGAAAAGGTCCTAATCAAGGAATATCGATCACCTCAATAAGGGGAAATACATGATGAGTTACTTCACACATGATACTATATGTTGCATTATACCAAGCTAATGAATGAAAGTCTTAAAGGCTACTAATAAACAAGGTTTGTAGTGGGGGATCAATGAAAATGAGCCTGTCCATGGATGCCCGAGTCAAGGGGTCTCCCATTTTCTCATCACCTATACATGTCTCGATAAACTAAGGGTCATGAGGCTTGGCTTGAAGGACACTAGCCACACCTTGGGGTAAAAATTTTCTTCTCCCCCCTTTACATACCCCTATCAAAAACGTGGTTTAGGTTGCCTTTGAGGTGATGAAATCCCTGAGTGGGCCTCTTACTTGAATTAAATGGCAATGATGTTGCTTTTGATTCCCAAGATCATTCTTTGGAGTCACAAGGGAAGAGCATACACAAAAAACCACACTTTGGGTGTACAAAATAGATTGCAAACTAATGGGGTTTTTGATCTCCAATATGAAACACAACACAAGGAAAAAGCATACACATCACTTTCCTACTATACATGGCAAACAAGCTCTTTTTAAAACACCAAATTCAAATATGAAAGTTGTCTTGTTCAATTTTAATGTACTAAATTGAAATGTGAAATTTGTCTTGTTCAATTTTAATGCACCAAATTTAAATATGAAATTTATAGGGGTTCAATTTTAATTCACCAAATTGAAATGTGAAATTTGTGGGTTCAATTTTAAGCACCAAATTGAAGTGTGATAGTTGTGGGTTCAATTTTAAGCACCAAATTGAAATGTGAGAAAAAAAGAAAAAACCTACAAGAAAACTTGTTAGTAGTTTCTTAATTTTATCTTCTCCCAACTTTTTCCATAAACTGCACAAATGTATTAGTTTAAAAGGATCAAAGAACTAAACACATGTTATAGTTAAATAATATTGAAAGTACATAAATAAATGATATTAAGAAATAAACAAAAGCATCATTGTATTTTAGACAAAAGTGTTGAATTACCACATATGTGTCACTATAAATTGGCAAAAGTGTCAAGTCATAATAGAGGTGTTGTGTCATAACATAAGAGTTGTTGAAACCTACACAGAGAAAATAGACAAAAGTGTTGAATCAAAAGCATCGAAATACAACAAAAGCATCATTGTATTTTGATAGAAGTGTCAAAATGTGACAATAGTGTTATTGTGGGGAAAACATAAGTGTCACTTTGTTGTAAAAGTGTCTCTATAACTTGTAAGTCAACAAAAAATAAAAAATACATCAAATCAGGGATGTGAGTCCCATTGAGTGTGCCAAAATATTGTAGGGAAATAATGGGAAATAGTTAGAAAGAATCATCAAATAATTTATAGTTAGTAAACACTAAAAAATCAAGCAAGAAAGATGACAAAACAAATTGATAATTCAATTCAAACAAAGATACAAGAAATGCAAACCTATAATCCCATTGTTGGATTATACTTCATTGATATGTAGATTTCTCTATTATACATAACCCATGTTGTAAAAGCTTGGATTGATGATCTTGATTCACAAAAAAGGATGCTCAAATGCTTAAATTTCTCTTGAAAGGGTCATGAATTCCTTGTGAGAATTGTGATTGATTTTGAAGAAGGTGAAGGATTCTTTTATAGAAATGTTGATATTTGATCAATTGTGGAGATTAAATATGAAGATCGAAAGCTAAGAGTGAATCAAGGAGATCAAGGGTAGAGGATTAATGAGAGCTCAAGATATCCCTAATTTCAAGGGAATTGGTTAAAGATATTTTGGAGGGAAGATATTTTGAAAAAGGAATATTCCCTTTTTTAAAATAGAATATGTCATGTGCAAGTTGGAGGAAAATTAGTAATTAAATAATTAAAGAAATTATTTAATTGTGAGGGGAGAGGAAAATTAACATTTAACTAAATAATTGAAATATTATTTAATAAATGTGGGAAGATAGAAATTGAATTTAATTAAATAATTGGAAATTATTTAATCAATATGGGAAGAGGTAAAATTAATGAATTTTGGTGAATTAATAAAATAATATCAATTATTCAATTAATCAAGGAAATTAAGGATTTTAATCAAATAACTAGGAATTATTTAATTAAAATTGAGGAATTAGGTGATAATAAAGAAAATAATGTTAATTAGGTGAATATGAATGTGTTACATGTTTAGACAATTTTAGTTGTCTATAAATATAATGCAACTAAATGACACGTGATTGAGATTATGGATAAATGGATGATTAATATATGTTGTAAGAGTAACTTCACATACAAGGAGCAATCTTTATCTTGATGTAGCACTTAGCATTGTTCACCATGATATAAGAGATCATAATGATGATGTGTCATGTGCATAAGGACTGTCACATAAATAAAGAAGTTGCAAATAGTATATTAATCTAAAAGACATATTGTTGTTAGCATTCCATCATATGAAGGATGAGGGTGATTGTGATGGTGTGATGGTGTGATGGAAGTAGAACTAAGAGACTATAGGAAAATAAACCATACAAATAAGCAATCAAAAACGTGCACAAAACACAAGTTGGTATCCAAATGAAGCTAAGGTGTATAGAAATATGGGATGGATTGGTTGGATCCAAGGATTAGATGATTTTAATAAAATTGTTGTATGGGAAGGACACATCCCCAAAATAATGCAAGGATTGAGAAAGACATATCCCGATGATAATTTTTGGATTGATTGTAGACTAAACATAGCTTATAAAATATAAGGAAAAAATCTTATGGATGTTTAGATGGATGCAATACTTTGGATGGGGTATGCTTATATTTAAGGGCTTCAACAATGGCAAGGGATGTGTTTGGATAAGTGTTTTTTTTTTGTCATTTTGATGGTATAACCAATGGCAAGGGATGATCCAAGCCTAGAGATAAGGATAAATATGGTTTGGATGGAATGGTTGATGGACTAGATGAGGTGGAGAGGGAATATATTTGATGGAGGGATTTAAGGAGAGATGCTCAAGGAATACATCACATAGGATTAACATGTTTTGATCCAAGAATGGGTGTTGGGTAGTGTTATCTAGGTAATTAAATTATGGTAGATGGTATGTGGCCAAAGGATAGCTATGTCAAGAGTTTTCCAAAGTATGCATCATGTGCCCCCAATCATTATTAAGATCAAGGTAGGTAGGGAAGGTGGATGAGACATGAAAAACTAGATATGGTGGGTGGGTACTATGGAATGATATGATAGGATGGATAGGTTTGGTGAGATGGATGAGACAACTTGCCCCCAATTTAAGGTTCACATAACTAGTTGATTTACACATGATGCCCATGAATGGGTTTTCATTATGGTACTTTTCCAAGATTCCACAAGTAGTTTTCACTATTGGAAAAATCATTTCTCTTTACTATTTTTGTTTTGCATTTTCTTTCTCTTTTTGGAATTTTTTTTATTTTGTATTTTTTTTTAGAATTTTGGACTTTAGGTATCACATTCATGGATAGATAATGTAGTTGATCTAGATTATTCATTTATGACATTATAATACTATCAGCACTTACAAAGTTGATTTGCTAAGATCTTTGTATTGGTACACAATTCATAATTGTGGCAATACTCTTTGATACTTGGGTTGGCCTTATCCAAATATAAACATCTTGATAGAGTTCCATCATACCTATTATGATAAAGTGTGGCTATAAGGATGTGGTGGATTATAGGTTATTAGTTAGATTCAGGATGAAGTTTTATGGATTTATATGGTGGATGTGAGGATGGGGATTTGGATTAAGGATTAGATAATTGGTGCTTTGGAGATAGACACATGGATGGTGGATTTTGGATGCATAGATTTGATATTTGAATTGGAATGAGGTACAATAGGATTGGGTGAAAAATTTGGATTTGGATTTAGGATTAGTCTTTTAATTGGGACCAACATTCTTTTTGGATAGTAAATTTTTTCATGATAACTGTGAAGGTGGTGTTAGAACCCAAAATTTCCATCAAAAGTATAAGGCCTTTTTTCCCATTTAAACCCATCATTTTCCTATCTTTTCATAAAAAATCATTTCACCGCCTTTCAAAAATTAAAATATCCTATAATCATTGCCATATTTCTCACTTTTCATGGCCAACGTCGTTTATCGCTTTACCATGGACTTTTTCAAAATGGCTCATGGTTTCACAGTTGGTGGTTAAGGGTAGTCATCATACCCCTTATCGCTATATCGTGGACAGTCAAGATAGCATGCACGGTGGTGCGGTAAGCAACAAGCGCAGTTGGTCGAGGTAGCTACCGGTACACCGTGGACAGTCAAAGAGGAGACCACGGTAAGCAATGAGGTGTCAGTGGGTGGTGGTTAGCTAGCGGCTATCACTACACCATGGCCAGTCAGAAGGAAGACCGCGGTGGCGCAGTGAACAAAGACAGGTAGCGAAGTGGCGGTTATAGTGGGTCACCGTGGTACTGCTGGCTGTCAAGCCAAAGACCACGGTAGCATGGTAATAGTGGAGATAACAGTCAAAGTCCAATACCGCAGGACCGTAAGGAGTCAAAAGGGAGCTCGTGGTGAAGCAGTAAGAAGAAGTGGTTGAACCTAACTTATAGGATGGTTATGTTTTCTCCTTGTTTTTCATCATAATATCTTGATCAATGATATGCTCAATGTGATCAATATTATCTTGTGAATCTTCGTGCATGGAATGGATTCATATCATTTGTTCGACTATCTATGTTTCCAAGGGAGGCAAGTGTCCCATCTTGGTAAATGGGAGTTTTTGGAGTATGGATATGATCATCTTTGATTGCATGGTCATGGATGGGATAATGGTGGTGTAAGGGACCATCTTGGATTTTTGGACCAATGGTAGGATCATGATCAAAGCTTCAAATTTGGATGCCATGACCATAAATAGGATCTTGATCAAAGATTTGATTTTCATAGGTTTCATATTCATCTATTGGCTCTTGGTCAAAGATTAGATTTAACATGAATATCGTGATCATCATTGGGGATTTTATCAATAACTTGATCTTGATTTGGTGGGAGAAGGTTGTGATATGATTTAGAGTGAGCTCTTACTATAGCCTTATTTCCTTCTTAAACAAGACAAATGCAATTTTCTTTTCTTTGATATTCCCTATATCGACTAGGCCTTTGATATATGTTCCTAATATCACATTTAATAGTATGATTGGGCTAGTGGGATATCTTTGGACCTTATGACTCATAGATTTTGGACCTTCTAGATTTTATGGATTTTATGAAATATTTATGTTTATCTTCCCATATGGATTGAATCATGGAGATGGTGGTGTTTGATGGTATTTGATCTAGGATAGGCATAATGGTAGGAGACTCATGGATAGGTGTTGTGGACATGGATTTCTTGGATGTTTTTCTTGTTTATTTGATGTGAATAGTACTTGGACAACATCTTTAGTATATTGGGATGAATCAAATGACTTGGGTGATAATGATTTGGAGGATGTCGATGAAAATGATTTGAAAGATGTAGATGATCTAGTATATTTAAATGGGTTGGGTGAAGAACATTCAAATGACATGGATTGGGTAGATTGGGGATATTATTCTAGAACATTATTGTCCTTGCAAAAGTGGGATAAGGATGAGTCATGGATGTTTGGTGTTGGCTCATGAGGTAGATAGTGCTTGAGAGGTCTTGATTTTGAGGGATATGAGAGTTAATGGTGGGGTGTATGGAATCTATGGTAAGATGGTCCATAAGGATCTAATCATAGTTTCTTAGACAATGCTATCATCATCATAAGGGTTCTATTAAAGATGGTTGATATGAACATCCTCATCATTATAAGGATCATATTTAGGTTGGTAGATAAGATAATCATCATCATAAGGATCATATCTTGGTTGATGGACAATGCCATTATAGTCATTATACTTGGCCTAATTTGGGAAATTATTTCATTAAGAGGGCTCATGGTGTTGGATTTTCCCTTGATTATCATCTTTGTCCTTGGGTGATCCCACAATACTGGTTTATAATTTTTGGGCAAACTAGACACTGAACTTATTTTTTTAACTAAATCTTCACTTTCGGGCTCCTATAGCTGCTAAATCGTGAGGAATTTGAAGATGATGCAAACTATTGATTTGTGAAGTTGTCTATAGATTCTAAATATTTTTTTTTCAAAATTTTTGGAATCAGATTACACTTTTTTTCATCTCCTTCGAAAACTAGTTTTTATCAGTAAACAACATTTTTAAGGAGTGATGCTCACTGTATACAACATACATTTCTTTTATGAAGGATAAAATTCTTTTTTTTTTTAATTTAGATTTGTAACTACAATATCTAACCAGTTCATTTGGTTTCATAGTGTTTTACTAAATATGTTTTCCTTAATCAAGTTTCAAAGTCAAACTAATTACAATTTAGACATAGGCGAACTGTATACAACATAACTTTTTCTATATGTATCGAAATTCAATTTTATTTTTTTAATGGATCAAGGACATCAATACCTAGCCTGAACATATTTAAAAAAAAAAAAATTGATAATATTCTATTTTTCCACATGTGCAAAACAAAGAGCTTGATTTTCAGTGAAAAATCTACATTCACAAGAAATACAAAATAAATATAATAATCAAATTAAATTTAATTAAAATTATACTTTTTTGGAAGCTAATAATAAGGAATACATACTTACAAAAAATAAATTTTAAATGAATTCATTTGATCCCCTAAAAGGTAAATCAAATGTGGTTTTTTATCAGCATTTTGATAGGTGTAAAGGAGACTCCGTTATAGGTATGATTTAAAAATAGCGGGATTTTATCCAAGGGGGCTTGGTCTAAGGTGGTTTGATCAAACCCTATTCAATTGGAATCCTTTAAATGGAATTTTTCAAGGCTTAAATCATTATATTTTCTAAAAATATGTGATTTCAACAAAAATCAGGATCTCCCAGAAAGTGTAAACCGCTATTGTGATAGCATCGCCTTGCTTTGATTATGATTTTGGGCTTTGATAATGTGGGATGTGGGTCCCCATCATTATAGTTAGGTCCTTAGATTTTAAATTTTGGTATGATTTGGATTTTAGATTATTTTGACTTATGTTGAATATATCAAAAGAACAACCCTAGGTGTACTTGATAGATGACTTGGATGGAATACATGTAAGGATAATTTAAATGATTGTGATGACCCTGAAGATGGGAATAGATGATTAATTGGACTATGTGGATTTGATAATCTTGGATTAATTTTGGGCTACACACTTGGATCTTAAGGACGATTTGATTGACTTGATTTTGGAATTCTACGAATTTTTGTATAGTTTCCAAGGATTAAATAATGGGCCTTAGGATGATTAAAGGTCCCAAAGGTTGGACTAAGGAGATGGTTTTGACTAAATGGTCTAAAAGTGATAACTTTCAACTATGACCAAGGATTTGTTTGGATTGATGATGGGTGTGAACTATAATTATGATGTGAATAAAATATGATGAAGATGATGTGATGATAAAGGATATCCTAATGTTCTCTTGGATGTGACTCAAAGGTGACTAGGGCTATGAACAAGTGGATAATGAGTAACAAAGGGATTTGTACCTTTCACTCAAAGGTATGTTGTGGAAGGGTGGACAATGGGATAAGTCAAAGTGTGGATAGTGTATGAAGGACTAAGCATATGGTCAAAATGGATAAATGTGAAGTGGATAATTTATTCATGTGATGTTTGGATGTGTTGGACTATGGTTTTGTTAGGATTTAGCACTAATTTTTGAAGTAATGGCTATCCTAAATTTGGCTTCAAAATTTTGTGTTGCAAAATGATACCAATAGGAAAAAAAATTCAAACAAGCAAAAGGAATTCAAACTAGAATTGACTCAAACTTGTTAGTGAAGGTTTACAAACAAGAACTTGGTATATAAAACACTTGAAAAAAAAGACACGATAATAAGACTAAATTTATTTAATAAAAATGTGTGTTAACTTAGTGGAGACCCACACAATAAAATACCTTAAGATTAGTGCAAAGAAATTATTTTGCAAGAGTCGATAGATAGGGATCTAGGGGCACAAGGGCTCACATTTTCCATTTATTTGGAGGTTTTTAACATCTTTCCCAAAGAACTTATATCTCTACTCAAGAAGGTACATGGTAACTTCAAGTATGATATTTTACCTTGCACCATGCACTAAGAAACGCTTGAGAGGTCTTAAACTAGGCTATACAAGACTTATCTAGGGAATCCTCCAAATACCACAAGGCTACATGACACCTAATTTATGAATGTAAAAGTGTAAGAAAGTCAAACAACCAAGAGAAGAGGATAACCCCCCTTCTCCTTCACCTTCCCAAGGTATAAATTTCTTGGGGGCTTAGCTTGAATGCTAAAATTACAACTTCCAAGAGGCGTGTCTTTTGATTCACCCCCCACTATTTATACTCTATCAAAATACTAGAGTTGAGGTCATCCCTTGGGGTGATGAAATCCCCAACCAGTCCCCCTAATTTTTTTTTAAAATATAACACTTATTTTTATCCTCAAGATCATCCTAAGGTGCAAGAGGAGAGCATATGCAAGTGTGCTTGGGGTTTAAAACACACAAATTTTTAACTCACATTGAAGTGTGTTGTGAATATTAACCAAATTTCAATGTGAAAACAAACAAACAAACAAGACAAAGTCACACATAAAAAAAGGGTACATATAACCAATGTCTTTAACAAACGTCCTATGAAACCACTTATGTTAGTAGTTTGTAAGATAAAGTCCTTGGAACCACAAAAAGACTTGCACACAAAGTTAATAAAAATAGAAAATTAGTTAATCTTATAGAAAAGTAAATAGAAAAAATAGATTCTTCAGATTTTATTATAAGTTTAAAAAAACACTAAAAAATGATAAAAGACACAAAAGTTGTGACCAAATGAAATTTTAAAACAAAGAGCTGACTTTGAACGAAAAATTCCTAAATTTTGGAGAATTCTATTGAAATTCTACCTTCACCATAGTGTGCACCTTCAAATTAGCTTTTCAATACCTAATAAATTTTGAAAATCTGACTAAAATTGCAACATTTAGAGTGATTTAAATATAAGGTGATTTTTACAAAATAATGATTGTGCAAGGATAATATTTTATCCCCTCATAGGTTGGACCTTGGTCACCTAGGTGATTAAAATCTAGGCATATTTTTTTTTAATAAAAAAAGGCTCAAAAGTTTATATTTTCAGCCCTTGGAACCTAGAAAGAACCATGGTCCCATGACCCTCACGAGTAGGAGCTATGAGAGAGTGGAGAAGCCACCTGGTCCTTAATGTGACCAACTCTAATACCTAATGATCATGGTTTTGGGGGGACCAAGGTGTAGACTTTAGAGATTCCAAAATACAATTTAAACCAAATGATGACAAATGTGACCTAAATTTAAAATTAATGAAATATGGAAATCCCTACTCTTAAATGATTTCCCCAACTTTAAACCTGATGGAATGTCACTAATTGAACAAAATTGAATAAGGTAGTTTTTACACCCTATTTATTTGGTGGATTCCAATAAAATTAATTTTGATTTCATTTGGACTTCAAACGAAATACAACCAAACCTAATCAAAGATTTCTAGTGTGGACTTGTGATTTAGCCAACAACATGCACTCAATAGAATTGCACCATTAATCATGTATCAGAGCCAAATATTCAAAATAACTAGAAAAATAAATTCTTCTATTCACCAACTCTGCTATTACAATGAGATAAAAATCTCTTATATCCAAAAAACTAAAGAAAAAACAAAAAACCAAAAAAGTTTCCCTTTTTTGGTAGATTTCAACAATTGTTAGATTTTTCCATTTTTGGAATTTTGCATGCATAACTTTGAAAGTCCAATTTTTTCCCAAAAAAATCCTAAAACTAAGGTAGGATGAATTTCTAACTAACATCCTAAATTTGAAACATGTGTTTCAAGTTATTAACAAAAACAACTTTTTAAAAATTAGAAAAAAGAAGTAAATTACCATTTTGAGGGCCAAGATGAAAGTTTAAGGCCCCAAAAAAGTGCAAAAATGGGGGCCATTTGACTCAAGGTTGATTGAGAATCCACATGCCATCTCATAATGCATCCACCTATAAAATTTCAGGCCAAACGAACATCCAAGTCAAAAGTTATGACCTCCAAAAGTCCCTATATCAATTTGAAACACAATAAAATTGGTTATACAACTTACGGATTCCAAAAAAAAATTGAATGGATTAGATAAAACCCTCCATGGTGAATTTCAACAAAAAATTAAAGCCAAGCCCACAAAATTTAAATAATTTAATTTGTACTTGAATTCACCTATGTGTATATATTGTGTCACCTACTTATGTGTATCTTCCCTCACCAAGACCACCAACTCATATTTGTTATGTATACACCAAAGGATAATAATGAATAGATACCCAATGTGTATAAATACCCATTGGTTGTTGAAAATGGTGTGTATATGTCAAGAACTTGCTACTATGAATATATATCATGCCTATGTGTATATATGCCTCAGGTCAATTCATCTATGTATATACCTTACAAAATAATATATATGTCAAAAATCCCTATGTATAGGCAAAAAGTGAAGACTGTTTATTTCTTGTGATTGTTATCTTGTGCAATAGTATGACAATCCATATAGTGTGATTTATACTTGCAAATAACCTTTCAAACACCTCAAATTTTTTATCACCAAAGTACCAAGTGTTTTATATCAAATTTCATTTCTCTGCCATCTTTGACACAACCATGCAACCTATTTAACTCTACGACCACTTATGAAAACTTATCACTAGAACCACTCAGAAGTTTACAAAACCAATTAGTGAAGACCAACCACAAGATATACAAACATGAAAATAGAGTGAGATAATGGGGATAGTCCCCAATAAAATAGTCAAAATTTAATGCCTATGATTTGAAACTCAAACAAAAAAAAACAAGCATGCAAGTTTCTATTTCAAAACAAGCAAAACCTCTAGATAGAGCTCGCTAAGAAAGTACAAAAAAAGTAATAACATCAAAAACTAAATTGAGACCATAGCATCCATTAGTGAATGATTTTCTCTTTGAATATTGATATGTGGAAGCTCCTTGCTTGAAGATACCAATTTGACACATGTACCTAGCATAAGTGATGATTGATTATAGAATGAAGGATAGAGTTCCTAAATTTATAGGTTTTTGGAAGGTGGAATGGATTTTCAATACATTATTATTAGATCAATGGTGGAGAATGGTTGAGAGGAATTACCTAGAATCAAGGAGAGGATGAAGGGTAGAGATGGAGGTTTTTTTATGGTAAATGGCTAAGATGAACTTACTAAATTTATTAAGTAGTTGCGAGAATGAGGGAAATAAGGGACATGTGCACCTAAGAAGGCTATAATTTTGGGTTGTGTTGAGAGAACAAGGAGATCATAAAGATAAGTGTTCTTAGGTGCCCTTTATTCTTGGAATGTGTTGAAAGAATAATGGGAGCATAAAGATAAGTGTTCTTAGGTGCCCTTTATTCTTGGAATATGTTTAGGAAATATAGAATTAATTAAATAATAATATTATTCAATTATTTTAGCCATGTGTGAGATGGAAAATAGATGGATTATGGGAATTATTTATTTTTCTATTGTGAGGAGACGAAAAAGGTGATTAATTAAATAATATGATTATTTAATTAAGTGATGGACTTTAGGTGAAGGGGACTAGATTAGGTGATGATATTGGTCGATTAGGACTAGGTCATGAGGACTAGGTCTAGATAATATTTTAGGTGTTTACATATCTATATGTAGGTAAGAAAGGTTTTCACAAGGATGTTTATCTCTTATACATATGGTGGAAGGTGAATATTGAATAATTTACTAAAATAATAAATGTGTTCCGTCTCAAGAAATATTGTGTATGCGAAAAACATTAAAAGTTAAATAAATAAAAATAACAAAAAAACTAAAAACTAAAAAAACTAAAAAAAAAGCAAAACATGCATTTTATTCTATCCATCATTCTATCTTTTAGTGGTTTTCTCTTATTTTATTTTCATCCTAGAAATGAATTTTAAATTTGATAGTATAGATTTCCTAGGTAAGCTTAAAATTCCTAAACTTATCAATTACTATTTCTCTTTATATTCCTAAAAAATTAAAATAAAGTCAAACTTAAAGATTTATGTCAATCTTGGTCTTAACTATCGTGTAGACAAGTCTAGTAAAAACAAGTTTTCAAACCTATAGTACCTAATACAATCTCATGAGAAGGTTTTATGTAATCCTCCTTGGTGAGATGGAAGTATTAGGACTCAATTATCCTTTTGGTGGTGCTTATCCCCTTACTCATGTGGCAAAAAATGTTAGGGGGTGAAAACTTTGTAAAGCAATAAAAAGGAAAAAAATAGAAAATTGCTATTTTTTGTACTCAAGTGGAGAATAGTCAAGGTGAGATCCCATTGAAGAAAGAAGAAAAGTTAAAAAATAAAAAAGAGACAAAGCACACACATGCACCAATTACGTAAATCCAAGACTCTAGCTACTTTTTGGGGCTATCTTTCATCCATCGAGGATATTTTCATTTACAGTATGTTTGACATGGTGGCCATCTTTTGATATAATTCTAGAGGGTACCTATAAATTTTGTTTCTTGTCTATGTTGAAAACTAGTCAAAGTAATCAATCTAGATAGTAATCATTGTTTAGATTTTTTGTGAAGCTTAATCCAAATATTGTTCCACCCCCTTCTCCATTCCCACCCGATTCCCTAATAATTCCTATTTTGAATCAACTTGCAATCCTCTAAGTTAAAAATCCTATTAAGGAGCAACCATAGTGTCAATTCTATATGTATATCATACAAAAAAGAGCAATAAATCATGTCATATAAAAATTAGTAAGCGTGTATATTGAATTTTCATCCATTTATATTATATGCATCCATATATATTGTGCTTACATTAAATACATACCATCTATAAAGGAAAATAACAAAAATAGCAGTATTATCACACATGTATTAGCACAAAAAATCCATAGCATCAAAACATAAGTTCTATACCAATCATGTGCACATAATTGAAAGAAAAGCATAATATATCAACTATGATATGCCCCTAACCCTATAGTATGTCTTGGGTTATGAGTAATCATATTATGGCTAGCTCAACTTTTAATTAAATCATATTTTTATTTCTATATTGTTGTTTAGTTATTTAGGATGACCTAGGGCCTATATGTTATTATCTAAGCCGGCTTGGGTGATATCCTTGGAATAAGTAATGATATTAGGTATTGAACTTGTGATTTTTTTTGTAAATTTTTACTTGAAAAGAAAAGTCTTTGAGAATTTGATATTTTAAAAATAAATATTTTTATCAAAACCTTATTCTTATTTTGGATGCAAAGACAATGATGCCTTTTATTATGTAAGATATTCTTACTATTTCCTAGGGATCTTCTTATTAAATTTTGTATGTTTTTATATTTTATTCACCTCTTTTCATTTCAAAAACATTTCTAGGTGTTGAGGTTTATCAAACTTCACCAATCTATTCCCTAAATCTATACAACCCATTATTTTCAAAACCATATATTTGCACACATTTATCAAACTATATTTTTTATTTACAAAAGTATTGCGCTTCATATTCTTGTAATATTTTATTTTATTCATTCTCAAAATCCCCCAAAAAAATCGTTGTAAAGTTTATATTTGATCCTATTATCTAATTTTTTGGTTTTTGATAAAAGTATCTTCACCATATTGAGGAGCAATGTTTAACCCAATAAATATTATAATTTGAAAAATCAAATCCATTAACCAATTTTTTTGGCCACTTGAATGTAGATTCCAATATCTTCATATTCATATTCCTTTCATAATATTCAAAAATAGAAAATCATATTCATATGTGTATGATGATCTAGCACAACAATCCAATTTTATAGCTTGATATCAAGTGGTTAGACATGAAACAAGAAGAAATTATAACAATTTTGAGAACTATTACTTGGACACATAAAAGATCCAATGGATAATATCATCAATTATACAACATGATAAGTGAAGAAGACGATCTTAGAGAAGATATTAGAAGAGAAGCTAACAATTATTTTAAGGGAATGTATCCTATTGTTATTTAGAGCATATTAATTTCTCCCCACTACTATTTTAAAATTTACCAATTTACACATCCTATTTCATGCAATAATCAATAAACATCTAAAATAGCTACACAAATATATACAAGGGATGATAACAAAGAGGGGTTCAAGATCCCTTTTTGATTTTTCAAAAAAGTCTAATTTGTCTTTATATCCTATATAAGTGTTTGTAGAAATTAAAAATCACTAAGTATACCATCTTTCTCTATTAAATTTGTTGATAAATTTTCTCTTAGCCAAGATCTTACTTTACATGGAATTGGCATACCTCTTGTTATTAAGTTTAGCAAACCAATACCCAAAATATGGCTACACAACCACTTGTACCATGAGGTGTTGCTATTGGCCCTTCTTCATATATCATGAAAAATATCCCTAAATTTATAAGGGTAAAAAGGACCAATATAAATGAACATACCTTAACTTTCTTTTCCACATCCTCTATTTTAGGAGCACATCATGTGGACATATAAGTTAGAATATTTTTGAATCTCTAGTTGATGCCACCACATTGTAGTTTTATTACTTACAACTAAGCTCCATAAGGCTTGTTGGGTGAAAATTTTGTAATCCCTTTTAGTAGATTACAAAACTAGAATTCAACCACAGTTGTGTGAGATAGAATCTCTCTGATAGGAAAGGGGATGCACCCTTCTTACTGCTTATTGAAACTAAGGAAAACTAATCAAATATTAACAATAACATACACTACAATAATGATTTGGGGGTGTGTCACATTCATGATTCTCTCTTTTTTCAAAGAATATGTTTTACAATGTTTCACAATTTTAATCTCTAGATGCAATACAAATTCAAATTAAAACTAAGTAGTAATTCCAATATTCCTATCTTGTCAAAGAAAATCCTAGGAATACTAGCATGAAAAAGACAAGTAACAAACAAGAAATCTCATGGAGGCACATAGTTGTTATGTAGTTTCCAACAATTAATCATTCAAAATAGTAACCAAGATTGTAAAGGAAGCAAAAAGTCTTCGATATACTTCACAATTAATACCACAAACAACATGAATAAATATAATCACAAAGTCTTATAGAGAATTCACCAATAGCATCAACAATAGCACAATTTCAAGCAATAGGTGTAGGTCAAAGTCTACATAGATTTACTCAAAAGCTATTTTAATCTCAACTAGTAATCATTGTTAGTTCAATCAAACAAAGAGATAATTTTCCCCAACACAAATTTTGGTGTGTAACTTCACTTATTTATTGATCAAGAATAGATTCACAAACACGAACTCAAAGTTTCAATATTTTTCTTCACAATTGGGAAACACTTCGTTGCATAAGATAAAAGATAACAATTACAATAGAATCCTCTCTTATTTATAGATGGGAGAGGAGAGCTAAACTAGGAAAAACCCTAACCATCTAGTTGAATTATTCAAAAATGTCATCCATGAATATAGGAAAATATCTCTATTTTTACATGTGATTACATTTTTCAAAATGACATGTAAAATGTCAAAACCTATTTACATAAAGCATAGAAAAAGGCTTATGAACTATCTAACTCTAGAGATACAAGAATATTTCATGGTTCCTTTCTCTTGGCTTGGAAGTCTTCATATTTCTTCTTAATCTCTTGCATGACTACTTCATTTGGTCCAATAGTGTAGTCAATGAGTGTGTGAACTTTGGTGATTGACTTCCTTGCAGATGAGAAAATATTTGTGTACCTATCCAGATGCATTTTGAGGTTGTCCAGAGAGAGCCTCACATCACATAGGGCATGCATTGAATTCTTTGAAAAGGCTTCATTTTCTACCTACTTCATGATGGCTTCTTTGAAGATTTGAGGAATCTCACTTACTGGGAGAAAGGTATGATCATCATCAAGGAGTTTTCCTGGAAACTCCTCAATTCCATTCACCATAACAATATGATTTCCTTTGACATATTCTTGAACTTGGTGTATGTCCTCGATGAGAGACTTGATTACCTGTATGCGGTTCTTAAGAGATTCTTTTATTTCCACATACTTCTCTTTGTTAGGAATTATGCCAACTTCCACTAGTTTGCTTAGTTTTATCTCCTTCATTTGTAACCAAAATGAGAGACTTTGTTCCATTTATTTTTTCTCCCTAGAAAGTGTGCCTTCTTTCTCCAACTCCAATTTCAGCTTAGATACTTGAGCAATCTTTTCATTAGCAACACTATGAGCTGTGAGCCTTGCTCTATTATCTCATCAACAAATTCATACAACACTTTTCTTTTGGAGCAAATTTTTTCCACATACTACACTGCCGGTTCTTCAACATTTAACATGGACATAGGTTGTACATTTTCTAAGGAACCTATGATTCTTCCCAGAACTGATGCGTACCACTCATCCTTCTCCTTGTACATATCCTTGGCTTGTTCCATTTTATCAAGTCTATCGAATAATGCATTCAGAGTCACTTGTGCATCCTCTTTTGCACTTGCAGTTTTTACCCTCCTAAGTTGAACCCTTTTTACAATTTAATCTTCCATATTCACATCACCCTTACCTTGTGGAGGTATACCAATAACCACATATTTATGACCTGACTTATCCACATGTAGTTTTGAATGAACCTTTGCCTTCTTTTTTCCTTTGGCTTTTGGAAGAACTATCTCCTCAAGATCTGGCTCATTTGGGGAAATCATTTGTTTCTTATGCTTAGACACTTGAGAGACTAACCAAGGAGAAATAAATGAAGTATCACCTTCTTGAATTACTCCCAATTCCTATGTAATAGCTACATCTATGGAAACAACTGTTATGGTAACAATTTGTGTAGTGTTGATCATGATTGCACCAAGATTTTGGAAAATGGGTGGATCTTGCAATGATTCATTCATAAACCTATCAAACTTAGCCTGGGAAGAAATGTCATATGATGGAAAGGATAGACTTAGAATAGATGATGGGGAGCTTGAAGAGACATCAACACTTTGCAGGATCGAACCGATAGAGGGAGTGGAAAGGATTGTTTGTGTCAAAGTAGGAATGGTTACCTTTAATGCATGCAAACCAATTGTAGGTGGAGTTGAAGTAGGAATCTAGGAGTTGTAGGAGTGATAGGATTTGGAGGAGTATGAGGAGTAGTGGTAGTAATAGGTGATGATGTATGAGGGAAACCCCCAATGGGGAGATAATCTTATTTCCTCATCATCCCTTTTTTCTTCCTCATTGCCTTTTTCTTCTCTATGATCCTCTTCTAAATGATCATCCTCTGTAGATTCTTCATATGCAAACTCTTCTAATTCTTCACTCTCATTTCTTTCATCTTCTTCTGATTATTCCTTAATTACAAGTTCTTGTTCCTTAGTATCTTGCTCTTCCTTAGTTGAATGCACTGTACTCTTGCAACATGTGAATTTGATCTTTGGACCTCTTTGTGAAGAAGAGGGGGAAGAAACAACTCTGTGTTTTGTTTGAAGTTCCTATTGACAACTGGCTTCACCTTTTGTTTTTTCTCCTTCAAATTCTATTTTGAAATATTTTATTTGAAATCCATGCCTCTATAACCATTCATTTGTGTTATGTATAATAGGAGCAATTCTTTCCCTAATAGAAATGCTCTCTTTCTTAGACCATTGAATTGGGGGTAAGGGCTTCCTAGAAATCTCCTTTTCTTCATATGCAGAATCCATAATATCGCCAGGATCTTCAAAATCATCTAGAATATCAACTAAGTCTAGATCCTTGATTTGATCCATTGTCAACCTACAAAAGTCCATTCTTTGAATTTCTTCATCATCCCTACATTCAGCCCAGATATCCTCAACATGATAGACATGGCGATGATCATTCTTGAGTTTTCTATTCACATTTTTGTAGTCAAAATCAAACATGTATATATATATGTCCTTATGGTCATAATTTTCATTTCAGCTACTACTGATTTTTCTTTTTGCACACTCTGAATAGTATACCTTCCAATAGTAATTGGAAACTTAAAGCCTATCTTATGGATTTTCTGGCGTTCTTTATGAATTGAAATTAACTATTTACACAACTCCATTAATATCCACTTGTCAGAAGGATATTTGGGTAACATGTATGGGAACCTAGTGTAGCAACCTACTCTCAAATATGTGAACATAGGAAACTACAAGAAGGTACATCCAAACTTACTAGCAACCTTGTAGGATTCATCTAATACTCTACTTTTCCATAGTTGGATCAAAAGTGAAAAGAAGGAATCAATGACTCTCCTAAAATTCTTGATACTATTCCTCAAAGTTATCTGAGAATAAAACTCATATAGCGACACGTGACTTTTGATTCCCTTTGTTAACAACCTCGAAAACTATCGCATAATAGCAATAAAATATACTAGGTAAGAGGTCATGTATAACTTCAAGGTGCTTGGCACATTGATTAGATGCTCATGGATCTCATTGCTAATCTATGTACCCTAATCTATATGTACTTTTCTCATCCTAATGATTTGATGTACTCATACATCCAATTTGGGAAATATCCTAAAATGAGTAAACCTTTCACCCTACTTAGAAGAATAATCATATCTTGAACATCTTCCTTGAAATAACTTTGTGGGAAACCTTTAGGCCATCTTGAGATAGTGGGCCTCAGAGTCTCCAACCATTGAGATTTAATCAATTGTTTGGCTCTATTCAGATCTCTATCATAAACCTCATGTGCTCATTGAATAGAAATAGTGGTATACTTCTCCATATGTTGAACCCAGAAAACTATACCAAAGAATTCAAGATCCAATCTCATCACAATTTGTCCAGAATAATATCTCACACTTCTATCCTCCTTGATATAATGTGAGGCAACTTGTAAGATAAATTATGAACAGTGAGTAGCAATTGAAAATGAATCCACTAAGTGCGGGTTACTACGAATGTTTGCACACAAATTTTCTTCTAATGGTTGATTTTCAATTCTTTTCACAAAATCCTCCATATCCTAGTGACCAATCTCTATGTCCTTGATTTCATCAATTTTAGAGGTCACAATAGTGGGTGGATAAACGCCTTGGTACTTGTACTTCATTTTTTCCTTTTTAGAAGATGATGAAGGTTCTTCTATTGTCATTTAAGATCACAAACCACCATTGAAAATCACCTTTGAAGACACCTAATGAGAATTGAGAGCAACTGCAAGGAAACATGGATTAATTAGATGTTAAGAGAATATGCGTTGTGAGGGAAAACAAAATGAGTGAAGCCAAACAAACATTATGGAATGAGAAAATGTGAGATATGATTTACAAAAAACTAAGCAATAGTGATGTAATGAGGTTTGGAAAGAAAATGGAATGATTTTTTGAGTGTTTTAGTGAAAACTATTTTTTGTGTAGAAGATCAGCCTTTGATGTACTAGCGCTAAAAATCAATGCTATGACATATGGGAAGAAATCAATTGCATGTATAGGCACTAAAAAACCCTTCTTTTACATGCTAAGCATAATATTGAGTTATGTGCAAAAGCGGACTTTTTTAGTGCTATGACAAAAAGGGGGAAGATCATTCTTTGTAAGAGTGGTAATTTTCACTACTCCTACATCTTGAAATATGGGAAGAAAATATGCATGTGGGAGTGGTGAAAATCACCACTCCTGCATATTACGGGAAGCTGATCATTTTTTTCTGTACTCTCAATATCTGGTCGAATGTTTATCTTTATGGTCTTTTGTGAGCAAAGTAGTTCTATCCATTGGATAATAGGTTTCATCCATTTGATAATAGGGTTTATCCTCTCGATAATAACTTTTGCCCGATGGGACGTATAATTCAAAATCAATTCGCCAATGGGTTGCCAAAAGGACGACACTTTTGTCGAATTTCCGAAAGGTAATTCATTTTCTATCCCATACAGAGATAAGAAACTAGTTGTTTTTTTATCAGTGTCAGTAGATTGAGGGCTAGCTTCATACCAAGGTCTCAAGCGAAAAGGATACACAATCTTGATTTGAATACCCTCTTTCACATAATCTTTGATCCAATCTTTAGGAACATCAATATCTGTCAATTCATATCCATCATAATTGCATTTGATATAAAATTCCTTATTCAAGTTGGACCAATCCTGCTCCCATTCGGGAGCCTGAAATAATAAAATACGACCAAGATTTTTCACTATTATCAATGGAGGGAAATAGAGTTGTTTTCTAAGATATGTATGAGTGAATAAGACACCGGCTCTTAGATAGTGAAGCAATTCCCAATCGAAGCCCTGTTGTATTTGACGGCGCCGATCTTCTTCCCTTTTCTCTTTCCTTTCTAAATATTTCTCAAAAGATCTTACCAGTCTTGAAGTCGTAAGATCGTTTTCTTTTTCTTTAACAACTATCTTAGGATTGGGTTTGCCATCTGGCTTTTGAATCATCTCCTCTAGTCTCGCGAAAAGACTAGACTGTGGTCGAGGTATCCAATGGCTCAAGACTGAAACTTTACGTCTCTGAAAACGGACGGCTCCTTTAACTAAACATCTACGAAAATCTCCTTCATATGGATAACTAAAGATGTGTATATCTTTAGTTACGAGGTCCTCGTCTGCATTGTCCTCGTCCTCGTTCGATACGTTTTGTTCTTGAGTTCCTTCTTGAAACTCAGCTTCTTCTTCGGTTCCTTCCTCTTTGAACCATTGTAAGAATCCTTTAAAAAAAGAAGATTCCTCCTTCTTTTTTTGTTCATTTTCTTCAATTTCTTTTATTTTTTCAAAGCGATGAAAATCACCGCTCCCCCATATGAAGCTTAGGGGAGATAAATTTATAAAGCGAAACTTTTCACTCCTAAGACATATTTCAAACTTCTCAAAAAAATGTTGCAAAAGAGTTTAAAAAACCCTGCTATACCAAAGAAAAGACATGAATAGATGGTGAGCTATAATAAAAATCATTCATACAAGACAAATGGGAAAAATATGAAGAATGACATTGAAATACAATGCTACAACAACAAAAATAATAGATGACCATAAAAAAAAAAATTGATAGGAGAAATCTAGAACAAAATAAAAAGAAAACCTACAATGAAAATGAAACATAAGAAACAAATGAGAGAAAAAATTAAAGGTAAATAAAAACTTAAGTGATCACAGTAAACTAAAGCCCCAAAGAAAATAAGGGGAAATACAAAATGTACTTGAAGGAGACAAAAGCAAAAGAAGAAAACCCTAATCCAGTTGCCCACTAAATTTTCCAACATAAAATTTGCATGGTAAGATATCAGACGCGGAAGAAGGAAAAAACCAAGTTAAAATGAGAAGAAATGAACTTAAAATGACTTTAATAAGTCACTTATTTTTTTTCAAAAATGAACCATTAATAAACTTGAAGTGTATTAATGAGCATGCATGCAGAAGGAGGGAAAATGTAGGAGCAATGATTTTCACTACTCCAACATTTTTAAATTTTTTGAAGATGTATAAGTGGTGAAAAATACCGCTCAGGCATTTCCAAGTGTTAGATGATAACTCAACCCTAAAAGCATTAGCACTAAAAATCAACGCTTGAAAATTTAGTGAAAAGAGAGATGTGTTGGAGCATTGATTTTCAATGCTCCAACACTTGGAGAAAATTTTATAACCTAGCTCATGTAGGAGCGCTGAAAATCAGCACTCTTACATGAGCGAAAAAATTTCTAACTCCCAAAAGATGAAAATTAACATTTAACATTCATTTTGAAGATTTTTTGAGAAACAACTAATGATGAGCACTTGAATGGATAATTCAAGGCTTAGGACTATGCATTAAGGTCAATTGAAATTTACCTCCTTTTGCATGCTTAAAGTACATAGACCTACAAAATGGACAAGTTTTATAGGGGTTATACTGTGAATCGAGCATAACTGGATTTGAGGAAAACAAGGCTTTAGGATAATATGAAGATAAATTTAAACAATAGTTCAAAAGTGTAGAAGATGAGCATCACAAATTAAAATGAAATACATGAACTAATAAGGGAATTTATAGTGATATTCAATAAATTAGTTAATGAAATTGAACAAATAAAAAGACTTACACTTGAGAAACTTTTTTTTCTTCATAAGTTCCCAACCACCTAACATCATCTTTCATTTGAGAAGGGGACAAGTGGTTGACCTTGCCACCACTTAGGTAATGATTGTCAAGATAAAGAAATATCTCCCTACTACCAACAAATGGAAAAAATAATATGTAATAAAGGTTCATCATTTATTATTTCTTCCCCTTCTTCAACTAATCCTATGATTCAAAATCATGTTAATTATTTTATTGCATGGAAGAAAAAAACTCTAGAAATGTAAAAATAACAACCCTTATATGTAAACATTCCTAAAATAAATTATGTCCCCTTTAACAACAATAATAGGTCTACAATATTACCACCACCTACTTAGAGTATAGTCATTGAAGTTTTATCTACTAGTGGTCATGTTATAAATATTGCGTGAATTTCACCTAGTTATGGATCATGATGGCACTTCATGATCTAAAAGGAATAGATTTATGCAAATGAACATAAGCCAAGAAGTGATTGAAGAAGTAAAAATTCTAGAAAAGGATACAAGAATTGTTAAAACTTTATAATATTTTTTCTAGAGTATGAATATATCTAAATCGTGGTAATGATAGTCTCACTAACCTTGGTATCCAATATTGTGTTCTAGTTAGAAAAAAATAATATCAAAAAGTTGATTTAGTTATGAGAATCAAGTTAAAGGTATTGATAGAGATAAATAAACAAATACCCCATGGTTTAAAGGGATTAATAATAAACCAAAGTACATTCTATCAAGAAAAGGTGCTTCTACCTCCCAACCTCCTATTTATTAATCTTCACCACATGATACCAAGAATAATATGAACACTTAGCCAAGCATGTCTTTTTAATTATTATTTTTTATCACTTTAGATTCATTTGATATTATTAAGGATTGTAAGAAAACTAAAACTTAAATTCCACAAGATGGGTACTTTAAATTGAATCCAAAATAAAATATAAGTTAATTCAATATGTTAAGAATGATGTTGACCCTTTTTTAAAGTATGTACAAATACTTCCAAACATTGAATGCTATAAATTAGCCCAACCCTTTTAGAGAATATCTCTATCTACTTCCTTTAACTAGGGATCCTCAAACATATGATATATCAAATTATAAATTAAATCCATTTTATGCTTCCTTATACATACTAGGGTTCAAATAAATTAATTTTATTATAGATGGTTCCTCTAACAATTTCATGCCTACAAAAGGTGCTAGTGTTCTTTTCCTCTCTCTCATCAAACCCTAGGTAATTGTTAGTCTATAGAATCCAAGAAATTCCCCTTTGTCAAGAAAATCAAAGATGCCTAGGTTTCTCTCACTACTTACCCATAGAAGATAATAAAATTAACTATTTTAGTGGTTAAAATACCTACCAGCTATTACATGTCGCTAAGTATAAGGTTTTGTAATATTTAGACAATGAGATATAGATGGATTGGTCTCACACTTTAATTCTTATTGAAGGAAGCAAATTTTTCATATAGCCTATACTAAAGGCTTTGGTATATAATACTTAAAATTTGATAATCCTAAATCTTATATCATTTAAGAGGAAGTTGGTCCTTATGAATTATAAGTTCCCAAAGTACACATGAAGACATGAAAATTTGATGATGATTTGGTTTTATAGATCATGACCCATGAGACATGAATTACACATCTTCTTAGTATTTCATTCTTGATGAGAGTTCCCTATTCTTCTTAGCCCCGTATCTATGTTTTTATCCTTGAAACTAGGTTCCAAATACTTACACACCCAAAAATATTTTATAGACCTTCACTTGAAGGGTAGTTCAATAAATTATAGGGTCACCTAGGTGACATAACTTAAGTTATAGGGTAACTCAAGTGACTAGTGCTAGCAAAATGGGTGACCCAATCATTTTTGAGACATGCATAATTACTTTAATTTTGGTCATTTATCCACCAAGTTTATTTATAACTAAGACTTATTTCCATTATTGATAAAGAATTCATTCCCCTTATTTAGTTATCATCTCCTCTTGGCTCCCAATCATATCTCAACTCATCTATCCATCAACTCTCTAGTCTCCTCATAATTACCTCCCCATGATTGAGAAGCTTCAATCCTACAAATAATCATCTTTCCTTTGGCATCCAAGAGTTGACCATTTCTACATTTTTACCAAGTTCTTTATAATAGCTCACATTCATTTTTCCCTTGATCTCAACAAAGGATAGTGAATTACCTAGAGAGAACCAAGCCATTTTGTATTGCAGACCCCACCACCTACAATATTAATACGTTCTTATAGAACTTTGTGATCCTTCTCCTTATAAAATATTTACTTTTCCTATAATTTTTAAGTAATATCCAATTCCTATATTTAGAGCTTCTTTATCCCCATTGTATTCAATAGGAGATATTAATTTCTACAAAGAAAGAAGAAGGAAATTTAGACTCTCAAATGAAACACACCAATACAACCTCCACAAAAATATTATTTCAAGTTTCACGAGTTGTTTATTTTATTTTAAAAATATTTCAAGTAGTAATTAGGAAACTCTAAATTTTCCTAAGTAACACTTTATTTCTTCTTCTTGATTAGTATAGGACTTGTACTTCTTTCATAGACTACAAATTTATTCACTTCTTTATATTAAAATAGTTTAGATTAATTTTTTTTGCATCATTCATTAAAAATCTATCTAAAAATGAGGTACAAAAATTGAAACAAAAAATCAAATGTAGAGATTACATTTAGTAAAAATCCTTATAGCTACATCTATTTAAATGTTTCTTCTAAAAAAGTAGTTTAACTAAGTTCATTATTTGATTTTCCAAGAAAATAAAAAGCATAGAGTGAAATTGCATTCATATTGGATTATTGCATCATCATTTAAAACCATAATATAAAAAAGAGAAACATAAGCCCTTGGTAATTCCATTAGAAACTCAATAAATCTCAAAATATACAAAATATAATCTTACTTATTTTTCTCAATATTTCTTTCCTTCTCACTTGGCTTCCATGCTCTATGTGTCCTAGTGTATGAGAAAATTTGATTGAAGCAATTCAAAGAAAAATATAGGAGATTTTTCATATTCATGAGACTCCCACCAAAGAATAAGGCAATGAACAAATGTAGATTTTCCAAGAAATATAGAAGAAAACGATAAGTGAACACATAACAATAATATTCTATATTGAAGGTAAACTCATAAGAAGAACTCTCATATACATTAGAGAATAATTAAACAACATTTGTAAAATAGGAAATTCAAACCATGTCTTACTAGAATGTTGACCACACAATTGTGTTAGATCATAATAAACAATAATTGTCAAACCATCCATCACTAGCCCACTCAACCCCCTTGTTGGAATACTCTATTTTTTTCTAATGAAATCCTTAGGATTTCTATCTTTCTAGTTCATAAGTATTTTAAGGGTTTTTATTTCTTATTCTATGAGTAAAATCCTAGTCGTTTTGAGTTCTTTAGCCCTTTGTATATGCCACTACCTTATTCTTCTATTATAATATTGACTAATTTTCCTAGTTTATTCACTTAACTTTATGGAATGATCCCCTAGAATTTCATAGTCTTACCAACTCTTTACTTGAATTAGTCAGTATTTTCCTATGCATGTATTAATTATCCTATATTTTCCAGTCACGAGTCTTCTAGATTTAAGTCTAATCCAACATTCTATATGTTACTTTCCTATTACATTATGAGGGTCCTTCACATCATAGTTTCCATATGAAATATTTTGGTCAAAATGTGATCTAGTGAATCATACAATGTGTTATTGAGTTAGGAATCATACCTTTTGATTCATACAATGTTGCGGTGTCCTTGTGTTAAGTTTATGGCTTATGATTGGATCATTAATTCTTATGTGTGTACTTCGTCTAGAGTAAGTATAAAATTCATTTTGGCTTGGTATAGTTGGCGACATTCCATTGCATTGTACAAATCTATTCACGTAGAAATTTAAAAAATGGATTGCATCTTCACTCCTACAATATGTGATGGCTTTGTTTCTTTTAGGAGGAAATACTAAGGTGGTTTCCAACTAGTGGTGTTATATTGCATCATGCAATTCTTTTAAACAACATGGTTTTGAGTGAGGGCCCCACCTTCACTGATGAGATATATGATGTATTTATCTCTTTTAAGAGGAAATATTGATGTGGTTTTCAATTTGGTCATTTTATACGTAGTGGAAGACAAATGGTAGGTGATTATTACATCACATAGGATCTTTGTATCTTAGTTTTTAATGTGGGTCCCACTTTCATAAGCATAATGCATCATGGGAATAAAGGGTGAAATTTTACTTTGTACAATGGCTTATTTTTCTATCAATGTAGTGAGATGCTATGATATTATTGGGCAACATATTAATCACCCCAATAAATATAATTCTTCTATTGGTCAAAGAGTAAATGGTGTCAGAGGTGAAAATAGGAGCATAAATTTGATGCCTAAGAAGTATTTTCCATTTCCAAGGCTCACATCATGGTTTAAAAGAAATGTACTATTCACAAGACCATGATTCATAATAGACATTGATCTTCTTCACTTAAATACATCAACGATTAAATTTCAAGAAAAAAATAAAGGAGTTAACAATCATTCCATTATTATTTTAAAAGGAGTGCAAAATAGGGTAGAAAAGGAATACTTAATGTATTACACAACTCTTACTCAACCAAAGAATCATTAATGATTCATTACGGCCTTGCAACTACACAATGAGATATTTTTCACCCAAAAGGAATAATTCATTATAAAGGAATGGATTCATGTATAGTAGTGGAGAAGTGTAATTTCCTGTCGTACGAACCCCAAAGGACAACTAAAAATGATAAAATACCATATAATTTTTTTAAAAAAAAGTAAACATTACATAAGAAGAACATTAACAATCAACACACGAATGCAATTATACACATACACTAACAACCTACGTCCTTTGGGGTACATGTGGCGACATTACGAAACATAAACCCATTCCATAATGATACGTAACGAAAACCAAGATTATATTATAACCCATGATATAGCTTACGTTTACAATAATCATACATCCATTATGATCCATCAATAAGAAACATCCACATAGGAAAACTCAATATAAACAAGATTAACTTATTCCCAATAACCATAAACATACTATCATCACATGAATTCAATGGAGCATATTTCCACAGATACAACACAACAAATAATAGATACCACAAATCATTAACCCTATAAGGTATACAAAGGTAAAATAATACATTACATCCATTTCAATACATTACATCGTTCAACAACATAGGTATACAACAATTTTTCCCAACACAATGAGGGAGTAGTACATCAAATACATGAGTATATCAAGAATGAATGATAAACAACTAAATATATGGTGAACCCTAGATCACTTCGCATCGAAACAACACCGAACTACACGAATGCTGACAGGGAACCCAACAGGGTGCATAGCACGTTCCAGCCAACCATGTGGACCTGAAGGCCCACCCCCCGTGCTAGGAGATGATAAGAAAGACCCACGATCCAAAACCAGTCAAGTAGAACAACCATGAGACCCAACCACAGAAAAGCAATCAAGACACATGGAAAACGACAACCTCAATGACTACTTATAAGATGACAACTTCCAGAGGTACACAAAGGCAATAGCGAGGGATACTATGGGAGAGTGTCATTACACGACCCTATCATGGGTTATTCTGGTTGCCTCACAACAAGCACCGACCCCCATCTATGGTTATCTTGGCTACCTCACACTAGGCGTTGACCCCATAGGGTGACTCATGGGGGACCGCTAGCCTCTCATGATGACAAGCTAACAATCTTGCCAATCATGGCCTTCTCAGCCCACCCTTAATCTACGAAAGCACTGATGCAATCAAAACCTCACATGTGTAAATTAAAATTATTATTAAAAAAATAGACACAAAAACTCAAAATACTTCTGAAAAAATCTTCTTTATTTCTCATTCCATCATCCCAAAACTAAAAATAAACTTCTCTTTAAGTACAAATATGAAAATCACCTTTTTTGGCAATTTTTTACAAAATCCGAAAAATCCAAAATTATTACCTTTTTTGGCAATTTTTAATAGCTTTCTTAACTTGCCTTTTTTTTGGTAATTTTTCATGCTTTAACAACTTTTTTTTAACTTTCCTTTTTTTTAATAATTTTGCATGCTTATCCATAAGGCCTATGAAAGTTTCCAATTATTTGAAACTAATTAAAATGACAATTATTGTCAAATTACTAATTTAACTACATACAATAATTTTAAATTAAATTAAAAAATAAATTGAACAAATTGCTCAATTGGACTCCCAACCCAAAACTTGTGACCTCTAGGAGTTCTTGCATCATTCTCTTTTGGTTGAAAAAAACCTAGCTCCTGCAAGTTATGGTCTTTAAATGGTTGCCACTTGTTTTTATTCAGTGTCTTCAATTCCCATTTGTAGATGTCATGCTCATCCTGAATCCATCTCTCTGTCTTATCTACCTGAACATTATTTCTCAACTTTCCTTGCAATTTGATATCTCTTCCATACTTTATTCTCCCTCTCTTTCTCCCTCTTTTCACATAGTTCATCTCCCACCAATAAACATTATTAAATTCTGGAAAATCATAAACATTAGTTTACTCTTCTTTAATAAAATAATGAAATTCACCCATTACCTCTTTCGCTGTCATTGCTACAATAATTTGTACATCACCAATATTGGTTTCAACATTGTGTTTGTCTTTTTCCTTACCTTCTAAAATATAATTTTCAGCTGCAATACCTACATCCTTTGCACTCACATCAATCAGACTAATCTCTTTATCAAATAAGAGGTCATCAACTAATGCAAATGAGAAGTCACCAAGAAACTCAACATTCACTTTCTTATCTCCTTCCTTAATTTCAACTATAGTACCTTCATCTACCAATGCATTCAATGCTACAATATCCTCTTCTACACCAATCTTATCATGCTCAAATAAATCAGCTTCAAGAAAAATTTCACAAAAATCAAAATTTACCTCTTCTTTCTTTGTTGATCTTACTACAATATTTATGTTCTCACCTCCATCAACAAGTTTTTCAAGCCACTCTTCTTCAATTAAAAGTAAATCTTCTTTACCCTCCTTATTCATTGCAACCTTCTCAAGCTCTATCGATGCAACACCAATTTCTACACTTTCTTTGGATGCAAAGAATTCTTCTATCTTCCTTATCTCATCTCTTAGTAGGAAATCTTCTTCTTCCTCACCAATCACCTCATCATACTTTGGACACTCAAAGTCTGTCATACCAACTTCTTGTGAAACCTCTTCTTTTGTACATACAACCTCCTCATTCTCCACAATTATTCTTTTAAAAAGACATTTCTCAAATTCAAGCTCATCAATTTCTTTATACTCATCCTCTTCTCCTTCTTTTCCTGCAATCAAAATATCATTAGAAGAATAATCAAAATTACCTTCAACTCTTTTCTTTTCTTTTTTCTTCCTTTAAATCTCTTCTTTTAATTCATCTACTTGCTTTTGCAACTCTATCATTCTAACTCTTATTTCTTCTTGATGTCTCTCTCCAATTTTCTCAAATTTTGGGATCCTCAAAATCCATCCAATGACAAAAGTTATTTTCTTCTTCCAATTTTCCATCCTTAAGACATCACAAATCCTTAACACAAATATTCAAATTGTCATGACTCCTCTCCTCCAACTACAAATTTTTATAGACTTTAATGTTAAAGGTAATTGCATGAACATGTTTTGATATTCATGAAAGGTATTATCTCCACATTTCCTTAAATTTCTATCAGTTGGATCTAGCCATTAATTATTGAAAGGGAAAGAAATCTAATAAAGATCCTTGAGTTGAAAGAAAACTTATTCACCAACTAATGGATTAAAGGCGTAAACATGTGAATTGATTTCTTGTCATCAATAAACCAACCAGCGAATTCGTACCATCCACCAGCCGCCCAACGTTGAATTCGATCACCTCATCTAGCCCATATTATTCATGTTGGATTATAATTCAAATACCTACAATAAATTTCAGAGGTAACTCATTCTACAGTCTAAGATGAATTCAATACAACTTTATCTATAAAATGGATAGATGGGTCTGTGTTTGGGGGCACTCCAGTTCTACGTTCCTATGTTCTTTGTACGTTGAAAGGCTCTAGTGAGTGTTTGATTGCAGTTTGTGCAGGAAGGAGACGTGTTGACCTGAGCATTCCCTTTATCCCATACTTCAACTAGGATTTTAGCGCAGTAGGTAGGAATCGAAGCATTTCTTCTTTTTTTCTGAAATGATTATACGTATAACCTTCAATGAATTACATTTAGGAATCCCATAGAATTTAGATACAACTTTATATTGTCTTCGATATTAAGTCTTACAAATAGTAATCAACTTTGCACAAATCAATATGATGTATTTTTTTTACAACTGCAAGAATAAAAATGGCTATCTTAGGGGAGCTCAGATGAATTTTTGGTACATACACGTATAAGATGATGTATTCTAAACTTGAGTCTAATTCCTAACCATAAATCATCCACCAATAATTAGTTCTACATCTATACCCCTCATGTTTGGTCTTACAAAAATTCAGCTACAATTTAGATGAAGGATTTATAATGATTCAGCTACAATTGATAGATGACTTAATATGTTTTTAGTTTTGCACCATCTGGTTCCATAGACATAGAGGTAGGGCGATATGCATCTTATACTCTTGTACCCATGTCTGGTTTAATTGATTTTTGTGCAACTTTGGCACCTTGAATTAGTAGGAAAGAGAGCTAAGTCTAGCACAACTAATCCTCTCAATGGTTGTGAAAGGATATTATAATATAAAAATCTCTTTAACTGTGGTGCCATTTCCCTTGAATGTATACTTCAAAATCTGCAACAAAGTCTTTAGAGATTAGTCGATTAAACAAAACTAAAACAAAGAATAATGTTGTGGTTGAGATCCCGACAATGTTTCATCCATATAACTCTAAAAATGCCTTTTTCCAACATAGATTAATGTTATTATTCACTACATTATTATTTTCTTGATCTTGCGTAGCTTGTGACTTGGTAGATTATAGTCTTGATTAAAACAAAGATTACATACAATATGAATGATACAGTTATATATTTTCTCCTTGGCTGCAATATGTGATGTAATTATGATATCCAAAAAACAAAATAGAAGAGAAAAACACAGTACTGAGTGAACAAAAAATTAATAATTTATAACATTAGCCAAGCAGTAAGGACTGAAACATGCATACTACTACAACCACAACTTGCAATAGTAAAAAAATGATATATTTATCCACTCATATTCAACTATGAACTAAAGAGTTGGGAGGAGATGAAGGATCAAAAGACCGTCAGGCTTCACATCCCAACAATCTCCCCCGTGAAGGCCAACCGACACAACCATGCACTCTCATCCCCTAAATTTCCACTTGTCTTCACATTACAACCAGACCCATTGAAGACTTTAGTTTTTCCAAACTTTGTTCATGGATACTCCTAATTAATCTTCTCCAGACTAAATCGAATAAAACAAAGCTTAACACAATCTTGACAAAATATTTATCATCTCTGCCACCTGCCCATTTGAATATGGGCTAGGACACACCAACAAATCTTGCAGTTCCACCAGTTGCAAAATCATTAGGAGCTCACATAATGTTTTCTATCTGTTGAGCCAGCTCCGGTGTGGGAGCCAAGACCAAAGCCTGACATTCCATCAAGTTGTAGTGAGTTGCTGCAAAAACCCAAAATAAAATATCTCTGTCTTGCCAGTTCCGGATTGCGCATGCTGAATCACATCTAGTCCCTTACATAAGGGCACTATCCCTCTCTGCTGAAGTGCAGAAGGCTTCTCAAACCCATAGGTGTAGATGCCCCATAGCAAATTTTCATGCAATTTTGACAATACTTTCCTCGACTGTGCATTGCCAAAGGAATTCACCTATGTAGGCAACAAGATAAGTGACAGGGAGAGAGGCAAGCCATCTTTTCCACACAAATCACTGAGGAAAGACATGGAAAGTGCATCCTTTACAACCTTCCAAAATTCGAACAAAAACCCCTCATCATCCTCCTTAAGCTGACACGACAGAGGCTCTGTGTGTGAACGAGACATTCGAGTCAATCTCCTTTCTAGAGGAGTAAAACTCCCATTCCTTTCTCTCAAGTGATGGTCCATTGACCTGCGAGGAGAATCACCAATTGATTGTCCAAATGAAGACTCTCAATATTGTTCTTGACTTACATGGCCACCAGCATTAGTTCGCATAGTGATGGTTCGATCCCCACTAGTATTCAACTCTGCCTGCTACCACCCCCACAACATGTCTCTAGCTTTCCTTAAAGAATCAAACCATCCCTCCTCCAAAAGCTCTTCATCTTCTCTTTTTCAACATTTGAAAGGGCGACTATCTTGATAGATTTCTCCGCCATTTTTAAACTGCACTCCAAATGCTTGTGGCAACTTTCTCTTTCCGCTTTGCCCTAAATGAGCATGTGAAGAGACTTCAAAATTCTTAAGAGAAGAGGTTGTATATCACTCTTAAACAACTACATTACAACATGAGGAGGTCACATAACATGTTCAAAAACCTGCGTAGTAGTATTGAGAGGGAGCATTTGACTTTGGGAGGTGGCATTTAAATGGGAATAACATTGAGAAGGCTGCATGATACCTTCAGGTGGCAGCACTAGAGTTTGAGGAGGCAATGCTAATGATGTAGGAGGCTCAGGAATAAACTTAAACCCTCCAATTTCACTCTTATGGCTCACAATCGCCACTAGCTACTCGCACATCCCTATCATGCAGTCCTGTTGTGGACTGTCTTGGTCAACCAACACTTTATTGTGCTCACTGCCCTCTACAACGTCCATCTTCTCGCACAGGATACACGACTTCACAACCCTTTCATCTTATTCTACAGCGAACTTTCGTTCCCTATGCAAAATATCTCTTACCCTCGTGTTCTCTCCAGAATCAGGAACACAAAACAATAGACGGTGATCCCACACCTCCACATGGGCATCTCATGGTATTTGCACAGAGGCCATATCCGCATTCTTATTTGTTCGTAGGAGGTCTCGCACTTGCTTTTCCTCATTTGCAACAATAACATCATCTTCCGCATCAATATCAACCAACATCTCCAAACCAACAAGCCCTTGAGATAACGGCACAGGGGCAATAAGCTTGAGACCAGTCTCATGAGGCCATCTCTTTTTGTCATGGGCGTCCTTGCCGTCTGCAAAGGTTTGGCCAATATATGCCACAACTGCATCAAGTGTGGGAAAATAAATTAACCCAACATCTTTATCCTCTTCAGTTGAATTCTCCTCTTTTTTCCAGCCATCCCACCAGTGTACATGACGTTTCTTTACAACTTTCACATACACAACATCACTCTCTGCTGACACTAAATTGCTAGGAAATTCTTCAATGACAAATTGAGCTTCATCACCTTCTTCCATGTCTGCTCAACCTAACCATGGCTCAGATACCAATTGTAAATATTAAACAAGCAGAGAAACGAAAAACAAAAGTAAAACACACACAACAAAATAGTATAACACAAGTTTTAACGTGGTTCACCATAAATGACATCCACCAAGAAAGCAAAGAACAACTATTCTTAATCTCCAATTATACAAATGCAACAATACATGGACTATACATATATTTATCCACTCATATTCAGCTATGAACTAAAGAGTTGGGAGGAGATGAAGGGTCAAAAGACCGTTGGGCTTCACATCCCAACACAAACTTGATATATTAATAAAATAATAATAATATAATAGTAAATGTATAAAAATAATAAAAAATATATAATAAAAACTAAATTAATAGTAATAATATAATATTATAAAAATAGTAATAAATATTAAAAATATTAATAATAATATATCAACAAAATAATTTCTTAAATGACCAACCAATTTGATCTTATGTATTTACAAATGTATGCAAAAAAAAAATTAAAACATTTTCTCTCTAATTAACTTTCCATACCTCTTCGGCGTACCCATTGCACACCAAGGTGTGATTGCTAGTTTATAACATTAGCCAAGTAGTAAGGACTGAAACATGCATACTACTACAACCACAACTTGCATTAGTAAAAAAATGATTTATAGTCAGATATGAGGTTACAATCACAGTATACATTTGTGTATCGATTTAGAACATCACAAATTTAAAGTAAACGAATAATGTTTGTGATCAAACATTATCAAATAAATGAATTTTATATAAGGTTCATATCAAATCCTAATATAAATAATTAGACTCATCTAGAAATCAATTCTTTGAAGCATCTTATAATTCTTATAATTCTGCTATATGTTTGTTGAATCTAGTTACCAATTTTATCAACATAATCTCCAATAAACCTGATTTTGAATGCGATCCAAACAAAATTTAAACATCTGCACAAAGTTGAGGTTGCAGATGTAAGCACTTATTAGATTACAGTAAAGAACTGCCCAATAATCATGAATCAGGTATTCATTGAATATTAAGAATTAAGAAAGTTAAGCTTGTTGTAAATGGACATTGTTCATACAATAAGCAAGAAGGTGTTGCTCATTCTTCATAATCAATTTGAGTGTAGTCCATATAAAATTTGTATTATGATTTAAATTATGTATGTTGTGTGAAAACTGAATTATTATTTTGTATAAATAATAATTTATTATCATTTTGACATCATTTTTGCATAGATTTTTTATATATAAATTTCAGAGTTTTATCATGTGCATGGCATGAGGAAGATTTTTATTTCTCTGCTTGTATTGGGTTGGAGAAGAGTTAGAACTATTTTAATCCAATCGGCTAATTCAGAGAGAAAATGTGCAAGTTGAATTGTAAAGAAAACTGCTCACACATGTTTAATAATATTGCAAAACTATTTTTGGGTTTTATTCCCTATCCTTTCACCTTTCCAAAACATATTGGATTTTAAAATTTGGGTGAGAGATGTAAAAATTATTACTGTTCAAACACTATCCATTTTCTATTGAAATCAACAAGCTAAATATTGTTGGGTAATTTAGATATTATGATTTTTTTGTTGTCTTGGATATGATTCTTCTATATTATTATTATAACGATGGTTACCAAACTAGTCTTATAGACATGCAACATGCAATTGGGAATTCTATTTGTGTCCAAGGTTCTTAATTTTTATAAGTTAAAGGTTTTATATGATGTCCCAATATAACTTGAGTTATTAAGTTTGCTCAAAATTTGTCTTCAAGAAAGATTTCTTAAGTCATGTTCTAGAAAGAAAATTTACGATCATGGTATCAAAACTTAGATGAACCAATTTAGTAAATCTTGATGACTTTTCCCAAGCAACGCAAAGAATAAAAAAAAGGAATTTTCTTTCCACCTTCCAAATATATATATATATATGAGCTCGAAGAACAAAATTTGTAGATTTGTTAAGAATAACTCTTAAAGGAGAAACCCTTTCCTATGGTTAGGCAATAGATATTGAAACCCCTACATAAAATGGTTAAAAGATAAGAAGAAAGAAGTTGGAAAAGGAAAAATAATGCGTGAAACTAATCGTAAAAACTTTTTTATTGTGTTGTCTAGTCATTTATTTATTTAATGGTCATGATGGAATATTTCTTTTATAGAAATGTATCAAGTAAATTATCAAACAATGTTTATTGGGTATGCTAAATTATATTGGGTATAATCCTTTAATAGATGTTAAAATTGCAATACTTATTAATTTTAGATTCTTATGAGCATTTTCTTTACAAAAGATTAATTTAGATATAGTTTGAAAACCTAATCAAAAAGAGGAAAACAAAAAAACAAAACTAGCAGTGTTCGGTATTAACAGTGCCTCTGGTTCATGTTTACGGGTAATGTCATCGTGCTTGAGCTACTAAACCTATCACCTAACACAATTGCAATAACAACGTTTGTGGCATCGTCCCTATAAACCATCAGGGAGAAATAAGGAACATTGGTTGATTAAATCCAAAGGGAGGGAAATCCTCTTTGGAATGATAATCTAAAAAGATAAAAAGGAAATGAATCAAATCATCTAGTGACAACCTAGAAAACCAAAGTAGGAATTTTCTATGGTGCGGTGTAATTGAGGTATATAAATTATGAAATCATTTAAACGGGTCAAGGGTGACGAATATTACTAGGGAATAAGGTAAATGAATGTCATTAGGAAAACAAACAAAGGTCAAGTCGACCGTTTGTTATTTATGCTTCCCTTCGTGGGTGGCAACCGTAGAGGAACTGTCTGGGGAGTAAGAACCCTAGAAAGGGTTGCATACCCACCCTTTCATAACAATTCGCATAAAACATAGTCTAGAAAACAGAACTACATATTTTACGCCTTGATCCCATTTGGAAGCAGGGTATATAGGCAGTCTGGGAAACGACGGATGCTCCCAGTACTCAAGTGTTCGGGATGGGGGTTTAGGGAAAATGAGACCAATTGAACATTTCAAAAGGATAATCAATTAAAATTATATTCAACTATACTCGAAAGAATCCCGTACGGATTACTTGATTCCCCGAGGCCTTAGGCCAAATTTTGAGGTGGGTTTCAAGCCTAGAATTATGATTTACATACCCCTAAGGACGGCGACCTTGGTACACTCCCAATAGGTAGTGTGGTCATCAGGGAAGTGGCTTAGGATCCAGATGATCTCAATGGGTCCAAGACTCTGGCCAGAGCACATACCTATCATATGATAGATGCCTACCTCATTAGGTGCGTGCCTATTCCAATTTATGAATAGATGTATTCCTATTTCGTATGAACAAATGAAGTGAATTTCTATTTTGTATGAACAAAGGAATTTATTTGACATTCCATATTGACATATACCTATCCCATAAGGATAGAAGTTCCCGAGTATACGTATGAATGAACACATTGAACACAAAAAAAAATTTATAGTGGAGTTTGGGTTAAAATTAATTTGGTCTTTACACAAATCCTCAAGTCCTTCACATGTAAACTGCCTCACGTTTGGAAATTTATTTACAAATCTTCAACACTTTCAGGTTCTATTGCAAACTGCCTCACATTCAATGATCTATTCACAACCACGGGAACCTTTGCTCAAAAAAATCATTCCTCTTACAAATTGCACATTTATTTTCAAGAAAAAACCAACACTCTCCACCCCTAGGTCCTGGTCCAAACTACCTCCATTTGGCGCTTCTACCTGCACACTCAAGAACTCTTGCTCTGATACTAGATGATGTAACCAAAAACTCACATGTGTAAATTAAAATTATTATTAAAAAAAGACACAAAAACTCAAAATACTTTTGAAAAAATCTTCTTTATTTCTCATTCCATCCTCCCAAAACTGAAAGCAAACTTCCCTTTAAGTACAAATATGAAAATGACCTTTTTTGACAATTTTTTACAAAATCCGAAAAAATCCAAAAATTACCTTTTTTGGCAGTTTTTAGCAAAATCCAAAAATTACCTTTTTTGACAATTTTTAATAGCTTTCTTAACTTACCTTTTTTTGGGTAATTTTTCATGCTTTAACAACTTTTTTTTGATACTTTTGCATGCTTATCCTATGAGTTTCCAATTATTTGAAACTAATTAAAATGACACTAATTGTCAAAATACTAATTTAATTACATACAATAGTTTTAAATTAAATTGAACAAATTGCTCAATTGGACTCCCAAGCCAAAACTTGTGACCTCCAGGAGTTCCTGCATCAAGCACTAATGATGTGGATGAGGTATCTTACTATCTTTAGTTAATTTTTTCATACCCATACCCACTAGATTATTTTTATTAGGTTTTCACTTATTTAACCAACTCTCCCATGGGTTATCCAGGTTGCCCCTTTGTGCGTCGGCCCCCATGAAGAGCCACTCTCCCTAATAGCTCCGAACTAAAACTCATAACAACAAGGTGTGTACCAAACATTAAAGCCACAAAACAAGTGCATGTGCGAGGCATGAGCCATCTCACCCAAGAATAACAACGAAGGCAAAATAACAACACCAGGTAACACCCACAAGAATCGAAAGAAATATCAGATCTTGAAATTCTAACAACACAACTTTCCTACTGCATTTGGAAGCCTACTAAACAACTACCCTTGAATCTCGATCAGGAAAGTCTCAATGCTATCGGTTCCCACAAGACTAAATACCAAAGTACATCAAATTGAAAATGATCCAAAAGGGAAGAAATATCACACTCAACAAAGGGACATACGTATCCAACTTAATCCTCATTTCTCATTCAAGTAACGTACTAGAATCCAAACATATTCCATTTAATAGATCTTAAAGAGGAAATCCTATAGTGATTACATTGGGTAAGCGCACAAAGATGGTTCCCAAAAAGGGGACTTAAGTGGACAACTTTTTTTGGAAATCGGGAAATATTGACCTTGGACATGAAATTGAGGATAGTTACACTCAAAATTTTGAGATGGAACAAAAACAAGGATCGAAGCGCTCCGAGTCTACTTTCTAAACTACTAATTTATTTTTAAAATGGTTGATATTAAGTGGTTCAAAAGAGGGACATACACAAATTGGTGTTGTTTTGTCAAAAAATGATAACATAGCAACTCTTGTACGACCCTCGTACGGTGAACTTTTTTTTAGTATTTTTAAAATTGCAATAGTTAGAAGTTAGCTAACAGTATGTAGCTGATGTACGATTTTTCTGATAATTTTTTAATGAATATTTGATTTTTTACTAATTTTTGAAGTGCACATTTCCTGAAAAACAAAATTTTAGCCATGCTACCCCTACAAATTTTGGATACTAATTGAATTTTATTTATTTATTTTTTTGAATTTTTAGAATGGAGTCTAGTTTATAAAAATGTAATTTGTTTGAAAATTTGATGAACGGTTAATTTATAACGAAAAAAATACCAAACACTGCTTTTTGGCAAAAAAAAGACATACATATAAAATAAATTATGGATGAAAGGCTTAACATTTTCAGAAAGTGAAAAAATTTACATTGTTGGATAGCTAAGAGAGAACCCAACTTTACCCATGTGTTTGATTTTTTTGATATTGAACCACGTGCAATCCTGACGATGAGCACGAATTCAACTATGTGAAATATGGTAGATTTTTTAAAAACACGTCTCTAGTCGTTGGGAATGCCTTCCAAGCCTTTGGGTTTGTATTCCAAAGAAAATACCATGCCTAAGGCTCGGGAATTCTCAAAGCAAGATATAACATGAGTGCGCTATAACGTGCTCACGTTATATTTCAGTTTTGACATTGTTTTTGCTTCTGCGGAAAACATGTCAACTAAGACATAACGCGGGCGCATTATAACGTGCTCACGTTATGTCCTCCTTTATGTTAAATGCCAATATATTGAATTTATGCTAATACATTTGTATGTGTGTATGTACATGTATGCTTGTATGTCATGCATGCATGCTTGTGTGTGTGTACGTATGCTTGTATGTATCAATGCATATATATTGTATGTATGTATGTAAGATTGTATCTACACATGTATGTATGCATTTATGTATGTATTTAAAGGGAGGGAGAATTTAGAGGGAGAAAGAGTCTGGAGAGATGGATAGGGGGTGGAAGTGAGAGTTTAAGAGAGAGGGAATGGGAGAGAAGGGGTTGGAGTGATAGGGACTTAGTTAGGTAGGGAGGGAGGGATAGAGGGAGGGAGAGAGAGGGGGGGGTGGGAGAGAGATAATTGAGAGAGACGGAGAGAGAGAGAGGGGAGAGAGATAAGAGAGAAGAAAGAGATTTAAGTAGGTAGGTGCCAAAGGGAGAGATGTGAGAGATAGGTAGTGAGAGGAGTGTGAAAGAGAGGGAGTGAGAGAGAGAGAGGGAGTGGGAGAGAGAGGGAGTGAGAGTGAGAGACCTGAGAGAGGGAGAGGGTGTGGGAGGGAGTGACCTGATAGAGGTAGAGAAAGAGGGGGGTGGATTGAGAGGGACTTATCTAGGTAGGGTGGAAGGGATAGATAGAGAGAGGGGATAGAGATGGAGAGAGAGTTACCTACGTAGGTTGCCAGAGGGAGAGACATGAGAGAGGGGGGGTGGGAGAGAGAGACATGAGAGAGAGGGAGAGAGATGGAATAGGAGAGAGTGGGATAGAGTGTGAGGGACATAGATAGAGATGGATAGAGGGAGCGAGAGAGGGTGGTAGAGATTGATTGAACGAGAGGTACGTAGAAAGAGGGAGATGGTAGATAGAGACAATTAGAGAGGGTAGGAGGGAGAGAGAGAGGGAGAGGTGATAATTATAGATAGAGAGAAAGTGATAGGGGTTGAGGGTATAGGGTTGAGAGATTAGAGTGGAGGACCTATAAGGTTGATGGTTTTTAAGGTATTATGGTTTAAGGTTTGAGGGTTGAGGGAATAGGGTCGATGGTAGAGGGTATTTGGTTGAGGGTATATGGTAGAAGGTTTCAGGGTTTAGGGTTGAAGGTTTTAGGGTTAAGGGTTTACTTGGTTGAGGGTAGAGGGTTTAGGGTATAGGTTTGAGGGTCTATGGTTGAAGGATTAGGTTCAAGGTCCAATGTAAGGGGTAGTAGGTATAGGGGTAGAGGGTTTAGGGTTTAAGGATTGAGGGTTGAGGGATTAAGGGTTGAGGGTTAAGAATTGAGGGTTGAGGGTTTAAGGATTGAGGGTTGAGGGATTAAGGGTTGAGGGTTAAGAATTGAGGGTTGAGGGTTTAATGTATAGGGTAGAGGGTAGAGGGTAGAGGGTATAGGGTTTAAGGGTTTAGGGTTTAAGGGTTGAGGGTTGAAGATTGAGGGTTTAAGGTTGAGGGAATAGGGTCGAGTGATTAGGGTTGAGGGTCCAATATATAGGGTAGAGGTTATAAGGGTTGAGGGTTTAGGGATTAGGGTAGAGATTTTTCTTGGATTTAATGGTGTAAGGGTTGAGGGTAGAAAGTATTGGGTTGAGGGTAGAGGGTTTTAGAGTTTTGGGTTTAAGGGTTGAGGGTTGAGTGTCAAGGGTTTAGGGTTGAGTGTTTAAGGGTTGAGGGTTTAAGGGTCAAGAGGGTTGATGGATTAGGGTAGAGATTTTACTAAGTGGGTTTAAGGTTTGGGGAATAAGGTTTGAGGGTAGAGGGTAGAGGATTGATGGTAGAGGGTAGAGGGTAGAGGGTTAGGGTTTAAGGGTATAGGTTTTAGGGTTGAGGGTTAAGGGTTTAGGGTTAAGGTTTTACTTGGTTGAGGGTAGAGGTTTTAGGGTATAGGTTTGAGGGTATATGGTTGAAGGATTAGGTTCAGAGTCCAATGTAAGGGGTAGAGAGTTTAGGGTTTAAGGATTGAGGGTTGAGGGATTTAAGGGTTGAGGGTTGAGAATTTAGGGTTGAGGGTTTAATGTATAAGGTATACGATATAGAGTATAGGTTTGAGGGTTTAAGGGTCAAGAGGGTTGAGGTATTAGGGTAGAGAGTTTACTAAGTGGGTTTAAGGGTTGGGGGATTAGGGTTGAGAGTAGAGGTTAGAGGATTGACAACAGAGGGTAGAGGGTTTATGGGTTAGGGTTTAGGGTTGAGGGATTAAGAGGTTATAGAGTACAGGGTATAGGGTTTGAGGGATTATGGTTTAAGGGTTGAGGGTTGAGGGATTAAGAGGGTATAGGGGTTGATGGATTAGGGTTGAAGGGTTGAGGGTTGAAGGATAAGGGTTGAGGAATTAAGAGGGTATAGGGGTTGAGGGGTTAGGGTTTAAAGTTTGAAGGTTGAGGGTTGAGTGATTAAGGTTCAAGAGGGTTGAGGGATTAGGGTAGAGAGTTTACTAAGTGGGTTTAAGGGTTGGGGGATTAGGGTTGAGGGAAGAGGGTAGAGGATTGATGGTAGAGAGGGTTTATGGGTAAGGGTTTAAGGTTTTAGGGTTTAGGGTTGAGGGATTAAGAGGTTATAGAGTAGAGGGTATAGGGGTTGAGAGATTAGGTTTTAAGGGTTGAGGGTTGAGGGATTAAGAGGGTATAGGGGTTGAGGGATTAGGGTTTAAGGGTTGAGGGTTGAGGGTTGAGGGATTAAGAGGGTATAGGGGTTGAGGGATTAGTGTTTAAGGTTTGAGGATTGAGGTTTGAGGGATTAAGAGGGCATAGGGGTTGAGGGATTAGGATTTAAGGGTTAAGAATTGAGGGTTGAGGGATTAAGAGGGTATAGGTTGAGGGATTAGGGTTTAAAGGTTGAGGGTTGAGGGATTAAGATGATATAGGGGTTGAGGGATTAGGGTTTAAGGGTTGAGGGTTGAGGGTTGAGGGATTAAGAGGGTATAGGGGTTGAGGGATTCAGGTTTAAGGGTTGAGGGTTAAGGGTTTACTTGGTTGATGGTAGAGGGTTTAGGGTATAGGTTTGAGGGTATATGGTTGAAGGATTAGGTTCAGGGTCCAATGTAATGGGTAGAGGGTAGAGGGGTAGAGGGTTTAGGGTTTAAGGATTGAGGGTTGAGGGATTAACAGTTGAGAGTTAAGAATTGAGGGTTAAGGGTTTAATGTATAGGGTATAGGGTATAGGGTATAGGGTTGAGGGTTGAGGGTTTAAGGGTCAAGAGGGTTTAGGGATTAGGGTAGAGAGTTTACTAAGTGGGTTTAAGGGTTGGGGGATTAGGGTTGAGAGTAGAGGTTAGAGGACTGGTGGTAGAGGGTAGAGGGTTTACGGGTTAGGGTTTAAGGGTTTAAGGTTTAGGATTGAGGTATTAAGAGGTCATAGAGTAGAGGGTATACGGGTTGAGGGATTAGGGTTTAAAGGTTGAAGGTTGAGGGTTGAGGGATTAAGAGGGTATAGGGGTTGAGGGATTAGGGTTTAGGGTAGAGAGTATTGGGTTGATGGTAGAGGGTTTAAGGGTTGAGGTTAACCCTCTACCCTTTATCTCTCTCTCATTCCGTCTCTCCCTCCCTCTATATCTCCATCTCTCCCACTATCTCTTTCTCCCACTCTCCCCTTCTCCCCTTCTCCCACTCTCCCACTCTCCCACTCTCTCCCACTCTCTCTTTCTCCCACTCTCCCCTTCTCCCACTCTCCCACTCTCTCCCTCCCTCTCTATCTCTCTCTCTCTCCCTCTCTCTCTCTCTCTCTCTCTCTCTCTCTCTCTCTCTCTCTCTCTCTCTCTCTCTCTCTCTCTCTCTCTCACTCACACACACACACACACACACACACACACACACACACTCACCTCTATCTCCTCTACTATAAGGGTGTAGGGGAGAGATATAGAATTAGGATAGAGGGTATAAACAAAGAGGGAGAAAATAAATATATTAAGAAAACCATATTTCATATAATGCGTGTGCATTTTGAAGAAGTAGAGATGCTACCATTTTAGGAAGAAATAACGCACTCACGTTATAACACGAGCGCGTTTTGTATTCCACTAAAAACGGTAAATAAACTGAATATACCCATGATGTCAAGGCCCACAGTTTGCATATTCTCTTGGTTTTGTGCATGCTCCAACAAAAATTAGCCTTTTGATGATGTTGTGAAGTGTGCAAGCATTTTTTTCACATTCCATCACTTTTTCCATGATCTTTCTACCACCTTTGCATGAAATAGAAGATTTTCCACATTGAAAGACATATAATATCAATGGAATTTTGGAGGGGAACAAGCTTTTGAACAAGTCAAATTGTTGTGGAGTTTGAAGAAATAAGAAGCTAAGCCTACATAATTGGGTTGAACTCCTCCATTTGAAGTCTAGTTTTTTAGGTATGTGAAGTCTTTACATATTTTCTTTCATTCTATTATGGCTTGCTTTCAATTTTGTTTTTCATTATAACCTTACATTGTCAATGCACATTTTAAATTACACAATTATATACACTTGCCAATTACCATTTTAAACTTGATGCAGAGCATCTACCGGGATCCACAAATCATCAAGGGTAATTTTGACCCTAACTTAAATTGAAGAAGATCAACGAACAAAACTCAATCATCTTTTCATCAAAATCCTTCAATTTCACTTGATTTCATATTTCCACAAAACATTATAACTTGGTTTCAACTCTTTGTCAGACTCAAAAAATAGATTAACCATCATAAAATTGATTGTAACATAGCACAAAGCTTATTAGAAACTCATAACCATTCAATTCGTTCATAACATCAACACATCAACCAATGATTATGTCATTCACAAGTTGTCTTAAATCTTTCATAATGGCACCATTGTTTACAAACACAAACTATAACTCTTAAGGCACAAGAAAACCATTATTTTCTTAAGAAAATTTGTTTGAGTTAGTACAACAAAAATGAAACCTTTCAGAAGTCTGCCCTTACACACAAACTCAGTTCCTATGTTGACTATCCACATTACTAGTAGCCAAGCATCTGCAAACTGTCACATGTATCCCAAACCATGCACACACTTCAGACTATGATACTCATTTTGGACACCCATTTCCCTCATACAAAACATATTACAAGATGGATATTAAGTCCTTCAGAGCAAATTCTTGTAAACTAGTTGTTTCAGACTAAGAATAAGCCTAACTAAGCCTTAGTGCAAATAAGGGTTATTGGTTTTGCTACACCCAACACCAATAACTCATAACCAATACATAAAATACCTTTCATTTGACCTGCCCAATCTTATAAGTCCATTATAAGTTCATTTCCAAACACATTTCCATAAACCCTAAGCTCTAAGCTTCACAATTCCCTGTTTTATCAGTCTGAACATAGTTTTACAGTCAAGAAAAATTATTTTCTTCACACCTTAGTCCTCACCATATGATTGGTAACCTTTGAAATATAAAATTACATGACACAAGGATTTTTTACACCAAAATTGAGAACTTTCACTGAGTACAATGGGAGAAACACAATTTCTCAAGTTCAATGTTTGCCTTAACAGAGGGTTTGATAGTTTTAGAGAAAAATTGCAATATCTGACTCAAACATTAAGAAGAATGCATGAAAAGAAAATTATGTGGGAGGTGATTTAGTGTGACAACACTTAAAAACATCCAACCAAGCATTCATGCCCGTACAAATTTGTACAAGATCCTGAAACAGTGAAATTCTAAAGAAAATACAAGAAAATATCGTGTTTATTCATTCAAAATCAGATATTCAATCACCCACAACTTTCCAAATGTACATGAGGCCTTATAAATTCATTACATACATTTCTTATCAACTTTCAAGTGTCTCCAAGTGAAAATAAGCCCATATGATTTTTCGCCTTCCCTATTTCATAGTTTTTGTAACTTTTTAGAATTTTGTATTTGTGCAACTTTTGCAAATAGTGACAACTTTACAAAATACACATAGGACATAAACATTAAACCTCCTAATGATTCACATACATGTAAAATTTATTTAATGACCCTCTTACAACATGGAGATATCCAAAATTGAATCAAATTTCAAAATGGAAGCATAGATTGTCAAGGTGCTCCTGCACCACAAACTTATCAAACACTCATTATGATTGTAACTTACATGAAATTTATCTTATTTCCCTTCAAACTCAACTCCCCCAACATATCTAACTATTTTTGTAACTTCTTAACTAACTTATCTCTTCACAACTTTTCCAAAAAATGCAATTTTTTGCAAATGTCCATGCTTCCATTTTGAGCCTATATTGCAACCATAGCATGCCACGTTACCACTTTTCTTTAAGGCATTCTGGATTGAAAAAAATCATGTCACATTTGTCTATGCTAGGTTAAATTTTGTACAGGATGATTGTAAGTATTATTTAAATGAAGCCTTGAATGACATATATTTTTCAATTAACTTGAATGGATACATTTTTTAGGAATTAATATCCGTCTCATTACCATGGTACAGATAAAATTATCTACCATGGTGAAGAAAAAGACAAAGAGGAAACTAATAGACGAAGAGAATGAAACCTTCAAAGAAAAGGAGAGAGTTCGGGTGGTGGCATATCGTGAAAATAAGAAATTGGAAACGATTGACAAAAACAAGCCAATTGAAGAGGAACCTCAACCGTCAAAAAAAGAATGGGAATTGGCAGCACAAAAGGAATGAATGTGAAAGCATCATCGTAAGACAAATTCAGATACTGTAGTTGGAGACACACCCTCTACGACAAGTGAATATGAAGGGACACCATTAAGCACAAGCGAATATGGAGGGACACCATCTAGCAGAAGTGAATATGGATGAACACCATCTAGTGCAAGTGAATATGGAGGGACACCATCTACCTCAAGTGAATATTGTTGGACACCATCCAACACATCTCAAGTTGAGAGTACATCATCACTCATATTTGACGAAGAAGGTATGCCATCATCCCCATGTGAACCTCAAGGTATTTCTTCTTCTCCACCTTCGATCGAAGGTACACAATCTATCCCACCTCAATTAAATATTGATGAAATTCTAATGTTGAGATGTATGTACCTAGGAGAAAACCACCTAGAATTTTGTGTAGAAAGCCAAAGTATTTGATTAATATTGATGATGATATTTTGTAGCACATGGAAGGTAAGATTTCAACACGTACTTGTAGAAGATATGATGATAATATTTGGGAATGATTCTTTGAAAGACTAAATGAGACTACAAGATGTCAACTATTTGTTGAAATGATGCGGGGTGTAAAGTATAGGAACATCATGAAGACTCTTGGGTTGAACATTGAATGCATCGAGTGAAGACACTATTGTGAAGAATCTAATGGATGCTTATGAGAGTGTGGGTAAGACCTCATGCTCAAAGGATAGTAATGTCACATGATTTGTCATTACATCGACTTTGGTAAGCTATCAAAGAAAGAGAGCTCGTCTCATTAAAAAGATGAGTGAACACACGAGAATTAGTAGAAAAACTTTATCAAGAGCCATTCAAAGGTGGAAAAGAATTGAGGGAAATGATTCAAATGAATTATGGGCATTCTTGGGGAGACTATCATGAAAAGATAAAGAATTTTTCGAAGCCTTGAGAACACTAATTGAAGAGTATTGGAAGAATAACACAAGGCCATCTCTAAATCAAAGGGATGTGGTAAGAAGGTGAATCGGTAGTCAGAATCATGAGCCACATCCAAAGCATGCTATTATTTAAAACCATGATGCTTAGAAACTTCTCATCTGATCCTACAGGATTGTGTTGGGCCCCTCTACAAAAACCTCTCTCAGTTTTGGCTATCTCAGAGTGGTTTTCTCGTGGCGGTGAATTTTCACTTGATGGAAAAAGTATCAAATTCAAGTTGTGCAAAGTTGCAAAGTGGTGCAACTTTCACTCTGCAACTCATGTGACCAAACTAGCTACTCCAATGCATCCGAATAGGTATTTTTATACTAGGCATGGTCTTTTTTTGTACCGAAACACGCGGAATCGCTCTGAGCTACGTTCCATCGGATTGATCCCTTAAGGGTCCAAAGTGAAAAATGGTTGCAAACTTCAGCATGCTATTACTCGGATAACGTGATGCTTAGAAACTTATTTTCTAATCCTACAGGATCGCATTGGGACCCTCTACAAAAACCTCTCTCGGTTTCGGCTATCTTGGAGTGATTTTCATTTGGCGACAGATTTTCATTTGATGGAAAAAACGTCAAATGCAAGCAATGCAAAGTTGCAAAGTGGTGCAAATTTTGCTTTGCAACTCTTGTGGCCAATCGAATTGTTCCAATGCATCTAAATAGGTATTTTTATGCTATTCATGGTCCTCTTTCACACTGAAACATGCGGAATCACTCTGAGCTATGTTCCACTGGATCAATCCCTTAAGGGTCCAAAGTGCAAAATGGCTGCAAACTTCAACATGCTATTACTCGGATACTATGACACTTAGAAAATTCTCATCTGATCCTATAGGATTATGTTGGGCCCGTCTACAAAAACCTCTCTCGGTTTTGGCTATCTCGGAGTGGTTTTCCCGTGGCGGTGGATTTTCACTTGATGGAAAAAGTGTCAAATTCAAGTTGTGCAAAGTCGCAAAGTGGTGTAACTTTCGCTTTGCAACTCGTGTGACCAAGCAGATTGTTCCAACATGTTCGAATAGGTATTTTTACGCTAGAAATGGTCTTCTTTCGCACCGAAACATGCGGAATCACTCTAAGCTACGTTCCACCGGATCGATCCCTTAAGGGTCTATAGTGCAAAATGGCTGCAAACTTCAACATGCTATTACTCAAATACCGTGATGCTTAGAAACTTCTCGTCTAATCCTACAGGAACATGTTGGGCCCCTCTACAGAAACATCTTTTAGTTTTGGCTATCTCAAAGTGGTTTTCCCATGGCGATGTATTTTCACTTGATGGAAAAAGTGTCAAATTCAAGTTGTGCAAAGTTGCAAAGTGGTGCAACTTTTGTTTTGCAATTCGTGTGACCAAACTAACTGCTCCAAAGCATCCCAATAGGTGTGTTTACACTAGGGATGGTCTTATTTCACACCCAAACATGTGGAATTGATCCGACTTGCGTTCAACCGGCTTGATCCCTTATTATGGCATGCAAAACACTAGAAAAGAGAAACATACAAATGACGGTTGAGAAGTTCCAGTATTCCACACAAAAAATGTATGATCATTGGTGCAGAGCACCTTGTTCCTCCATTTGATGAAGAAAGTCTACTTAGTGGTCTTAGTGATTATCCGATGGTGAAAGGTTGGTCAATAGGTTGTTGTGGGTATTTTGAGCATGCTTTGTCTTGAATAAGGTCAATTAATACCATTAGGTATGTTTTAGGGTGACTTTTGGTTCTAGTGATAAAAAATGTGAAAATTTCAATCTTGCACTAGAAGTTGTCTTTGTAGCCTTTGAAGGAAAATTTGTGAATTTGTATATGATTGTGAAAGAATGGAGCTTTTTTGATGTAATAAGGCTATTTGTATGCCATTTGTGTGGGTTTAGAGGTCATTAGATGTACTCATTAGGTTGGAGGAGTCTAAAGTTGTAAATTTGTAAGTTGCTTAAAGCATCAAATTTGAAATGCAACGGTTACTTGTTTTGAAAGTTGGTTTTTAGTTAGTTGAGGGTGTGGATCAGTTAGATAAGGGTGTAAAACACTATGTAAATCCTTGAGAGGCTCAAATGGAGGTTGTTGATGAACTTTTGGAGAAGATCTAATAAGAATTATTCACACTGTTCTCTGTTTTTTAGATTTTTGATACAAACTTGTTGATCCCGTATTTGGTACGACCTCCAGCTTTTAGATAAAGAACATATTGGAATATTTTTATGAATCATTTCATGGAATGCCAATTGTAAACATATTTTTTTTCTTTTAGATAAAGTTTAGCATTAATCAATTAATATTCAAGACAAATCATGAAGGACAACAATGATCAATGTTAGGGGTGACCAATTAATAATTATACACGTGAATAATTCAAGCATGTACATGTCAATAAGGGAAGCACAAGTACTCAAAAACATGTAAGCCTCAAAAAGTATACACATGAATACATAGTATACACAAATTAATACAAAGTATATGCATGAATACAAGGTATACGCATGAAAACACGTAAGCCACAAAGTATACATTTGAACACATGTAAGTCACAAAGTATACACAAAAGTTGTAAAATATACACTTGAATACACGTAACTCATATCTATTGAACCATCAATTTAGAATGCAAATATGGACAGGCATCGATAAAAGATATTTGTATTAAAAAAATAGTCATGTAGGCATACATAAATATATGTTAGTATAAGTATGAAATATATGTACAAAATAGCCATATAGGCTTATGAGAATCCCATATAGGCATACAATGTCAAATATGTCCAATAAAAATATGTACAAAACTACCATGTAGGCATGCAACAAAGGGCTCTGGAATCAAAAGTCATTGCTCTCCATGCCCTGGAAATAAATTCTTTCCCTTTCCTTTTCGATCGAATGGCGATAGGTTTGTAACTCATTTTTGCTGTGCTCGAGGAGTTCTCCTCCTGCTCCTCCTAGTGTTTAGTTCATGGTGAAGTTTTAACTGTTACAATAGGAAGTAAAGACATGAATATATAGAAATTACATTATAAAAAATGATATATTTGACAAAATAATCACTTACCGCCATCTCATGATATCTCTCCACGGAGGAAATATTCTCACACCCATGCTCAGGTGTGCTCAAGCCCTATATAAACCATACAAATAGAAATTAAACTACGTGAATCAATAATGGTTTTATTTTTCACTAACTAACATCTATAACAACAAATGTAAATTAAAATTTACTAATTTGCCTCATACCTCTCCTATAAGAGCCATCGAGGATTGTATAGCAGATGACACACCAATATCCATTACCCTCGTCACATTCATAGGTGTTTCGGCTTGCATCATCTAAAAATAAAACAATAAATTATTCAACGTAATCAATGATGTGCATATAAACTACAAAAATCTATTAAGTATTTGATTCATTAGTTAAACTCTTTATTCTATTACCTCCATGTAGGTTTGAGTAAATCCAATGCCACTAGGAAGTGTTCCATCAAAACCTCAAATATTAGTTTGTTCAACATCCAAAATCGTATATTAAATTACCATTCGTAAAACAATGCTATTAACATGCAATAAATTTATAATTGTTTACTAGTTACATACCCCAGTGATAGGTGTACTACATAAATAAGTTGGTGGGGGGTAGATGTATCCAGTCTCAACACTGTGACCCTACAATTTTATTAAAATCATAAAACATTTTAGTTAATCTTGCATTTCAAAATCAAAATTTAATAAATTAAATTCAATGAACATGCACTAACTTTTACCTGACTATCGATGCCATATGCCTCATCCAAAATTTTAGTTGCCCTCTCCATCTCCATAGCTATAGACGGATCCTACATACCAGTCTTTTGAGTGTCGGTGGGGTCATATGAACAAGTAGCCCCGCAAGATTGACACACATGTGTTCGACAACCACCACTCGAAGACTCCCTTGGATGGCATTGTAGAATAGGGCTAGTATGATGGATGACACTTTGGGTCAAAGTGTTGATTGCCTGCAATGTCTCTACATCAACACTTTCCTTCGCGACAGAAGCCATAACAACATGCTCATGAGGTGGCATAGCGAGAGCTCATCTACCTTTCCGCATAGGATCCAGCTGTGCACCGGGTCTATCCTGAGCTGACCCCCCACCTCTCCCCTGAAAATCCCTCATATCAAAATAATTTGGGATTTTTTTCAATATGAACTCACTATATAGTTTCCTAAGGAAATATTGTGGGACCTCGCAATTGTTGCACGATGGGTATTCAAAGACCATATACCACCTATCATAAAACTGGTCCTTAATATGTTGGTGGTGGCACTAATTGATAGGAAACCTCTTCGCAATTAGGGTAAGATTTTGATTTGTGCGTGGGTCAGTGAATAATGAGCACAAATCACCTTTTGTAATTTTTAAATCCTTTACATCTTTGTATGATAGTTTATTTGCATAATAATCCCTAGTTGTCTGCCTCCTATCTTGCCATCCAGTTATTTTTTTGCTAATTGAATCTACATTTTTTACCATATCTTTCAATGAATTTGCTAGGGTCATTGTTTTTTTGGTTGAACCATTTGGATCACTCAACCTATTGATCAAATCCTCAATTTATTTTTTGTTGTTCTCAATTTCACTCATTAAATTTTGTTGAGTGCCAGGAGGGGGTTGAGTGATTGGTGGAGGAGGTTGTTGTTGTGGTTGATTTTGATCTTGAGGATTTGGTTGGTCTTCCTGTTGAGGATCTTGAGGGTTTGTAGGTTGATTTAGATCTCCTAAAAATTAAAACAAATATATATCAAATTCAACCTAAAACTAACTAATTCAAAACAAAAACCATAAAATCCTTACCTCTCACATCTCCTCCTCATCGTGGCGCCATCGTTGCGAAGAAATAGAAATTGTTGGTGAAACAATTTGTTGAATTGCTCCTCCTAGAACACGAGCGCGTAATATGGGGGTTTTGGCTGTTGCTACAAGAAAAATATAGTTGAAATAACAATGATAGGTTTTCACTTTTTTTTTTGCTTTTAACAAGCAATAACGCGAGCGCGTTATAACACGCTCACGTTATTTCTTTTCCAAATTTTTTTGAAAGGTTTCCACATAATTTCTACCCATTTCCATGCACCCGCCTCATCTATTTTATACAGCCATATTAACACCATGCAATTCAAATACATCTTAATACACATGCTCAATTTAATGAATTAATCTACAAACTCTATATACCAACTCTAAGGAATATTTTAAAAGATAAATTGTATTCTAATTGCATTTTCCAAATGATATAATATTTAAACAAATAAGAATTTAAGTAATTGAAACTACAATGTGACTATATTTTTTATAAAAGGAGAAATTATAAACAAAAATAAAAAATTATCTAATTACACATGCAATTCAAATACGTCTTAATATACATGCTCAATTTAATGAATTAATCTACACACTCTATCTATCAACTCTAAGGAATATTTTAAAAGATAAAATTGTATTCTAATTGTATTTTCCAAATGATATAATATTTAAATAAATAAGAATTTAAGTAATCAAAACTACAATATGACTATATTTTTTTTATAAAAGGAGAAATTATAAAAAAAATCTAAAATATACACAAATTTCTCTTCATTTTAATATCGTCAATTCACATTCAACTACTTTCATCAAGTATACCAGAAATTGAAATGAGAATGAAGGAACTAAACATAAAATATACGTATCTCAGAATAACGTATTACATCTATCCATCATTTTTCCTATTTTAAGTACAATAAATTAAATTATCAACTAACTTTTTTTTAAACTTAAATACAACATATTAAATCTAACCCTCATTTTCTATTTTAAGTGCATTAAATTAAATTATCAATTAAATTTTAAAGAAACCATATTTACAAAGATAAAGTTGTATTTATTAAAAATGAACAATTACTATTTTTAAAAAAAAATTAAAGTATTTAATCTGTTTTTTTAACACAACAAGAACACATATTCCAAAATACATATATATATAAATTCTAAAATCTTTCAAACAATACCATAGCCACACACATAACTACTGGGTGACTGGTTGTAAGCCAAAAGCTAGTTTAAGTGAAATGCTAATAAAAAATTCAAGTAGGTCAATATAAAACTATATTTATATATTATCATTTCCTTCTAAATAGTGCACAAGCCGAAGATTACAGAGACCCAACAAAGACGAAATATAAAATAAGCTAAAAGTTTAAGTATAAAAAAATAGTTTCATTAAAGTAATTAACTTCACTTTCTCCAATATAATAAATAGTTATCTATAGAAAGCACAATAACCTTTTCATAAAATAACGCGCTTAAAGGAAAATTATAGAATAAAATAGTACACAATTAAGTAATTAAAAGATAACAATAATAACAAACAATAAGTACATTTTGAGGATAAATCTCAAGTAAATATAAAATAATATTTCACATTTTTGTTTACTCCAAAATATTATCTGATGGCGGAAAATTGAATCGACCCTAACCCAAGGATATCCAATATTCATAGGAAGAAAAATAAAATAACATAAAATAGTTAACCATGAGTAAGCCAAAATGTAATGCCCCGTCATGGAACCTAGAGAACAACACAAAAAAAAAAGCTAAATAACTAAATGATTTTTTTTTAAAAACATTCAATAATAAATGTGACAAAGTAACATATACACGAATGTTCTCGGGGTTCCACAACAACACTACTTAAATGAACACTAAAAGAATAACACATCATAAAGCCATATACAAGAAACAAAGAATATGTCATATCATCGATTACATTATCATAAAGAGGTTTAATTACAAGTTCAAGTACATCAAATGAGATTGTGACAAATCTCGATACATCCAAATTCATAATACGATAAAGTCTCATATAAGCATCATGAGTGAATACAATAAAGATGATGAACAAGTACAACTGCCAATCTCATTCACGAGGACGCTCAACGTCCAACTCCATGAACAAAGTGAAACTAGGAACCTGTCAAGAACAATCTCACCTCGAACTAAATCACCTGCAAGGGCACCCAATGGAGGATACAACACATTCCTCCCAGCCTTGTGGTACTTGAAAGTCCACACCCTGTGCTAGGAGATAGTATTAGGTCCACAAGTCAAAAAAACATAAAATAAGATAGAACATAGCATCACATGGCTGACATACACATGACTAAACAATGACATCAAAACCATATGATAACAGACAAACTCCCAAAGGTAATGACATAAGAACATGTGACTCTACATAATTGACCACAAACATGTACAAGGATAGAGTGTCATCACATAGTTGTTCTAAGTTACCCTGGTGAATCTTCCTAGATTACCGACCCTCGTCTTGAGTTACCCTGGCAATCTCTATCGATTCCCGGCCCCTAAACGAACTTATCCGGAATCGAAACACTTTTCGAGAGGAAAAATTGCATGGCCAATCCATTCCAGGCCATCTCAACCTACCCTTAACCTAAACAAGCATTAAGTTATGAGGCGAGGAAAAACAATTAACCGAGTTATTAGGTGAATACTACCCAACCTCTAATACATTAAGTTTATAGTTTTCACTAGATTATCTACTTTCGATAGGTTACCCTGGTAACCTCTTTAGGGTTCTGGCCCCTAAGAAAACTCACTCCTCATATGTACAAAACATACTTACTAACAATGACAAGTATAGCCAACATGCATGCAAAACAAAATCTTGCATATACCCATTATAATCACGACGATACCATATAACATTTCAATTACCTCAATAAAATAATACATCATGCATGGCTAAGTCAAAAGTCAAGTAGTGCTTGGGTTGGTCACGAGGTCTAGTCTCCCCCACCCTTGTGGTATCGGATGGCATGTCGCGCTAGCGCCGTCGGTCATGTTAATTTTTTTACTAGGCGCACTGCAGTTTATAGGGGGTCGTGCTACTCGATTCCTACAGTCTAATTAAAAAAAAAAAAGTCAAGTCATGCAAAGAACAATGATAAACAATCATCCTATTCTTTTCAATACAAATAGCTATCGTAAGCCTCTGGAAGTTACAAAAACATAACATCCCAATAGTGCCATTTTAAAGTTCAACGACAACATAAGCATAGTTTTCAAACTTCATTATTTTCCAATACATCAAGAATTAAAATTCAATACAGATAATACTTGACCATTTAAAATGTCTAGATTATTATTTTCAAACTAAAACGCCATTCAATTCACGTTGAACCTAATTGTTCAAAAATATAATACAAATAATCTTATAAAATGTCGTATTTACTGTTATAAGATTATCAAGATATATCAAAATTAAATCTTATAAAATCACTATACATATCTATTCCTTTTATTCAAAGACCATACCATTTTAATTCCAACAAAAATATTTAAAACTATATGTATATATATATATATAACCAATCTAATTAAAAACCATATTTTTATTAAAATTTATTTTACAGACTATATACTTAAAAATAATTAAATTTCAAACATATGCACATATATATATATTGAAAAATAATATTAATAAGCGAATTTCAGATTCTACACAATTAAGAACTAGAAGATTACGCATACAAAAAGGGTTAGTGAAGTAGCGAATAACTGTAGATCAATTCCAGTGCTAACACAAGGTTAAGCATTGCATGGATAAAAGACAAGATCAATACTTACTCTATGTTGATGATTACATGAACGATACATAGAAGATGACAAATCTCAGCCCACGAATGGCAAGGTAAAGAATACATAAATCAAAACAAACAGGGAAGTAATCGATGAAAAGTGATGATCACTCACACAATCGTGCCAAACACTTTGACCCCTACAATGTTTAACAAGTTTGCATGCAATTCATGCAAAGGATAGCACTGATCCATGCCATAATCAAAACAAATTCAAAGGAGACTACAATTCTTGTGGATCAAAAGTTTGTTGAAGAAAAAAATCAAACAAAATGTGAAGATACTCAAGCAAACACATGAAGGAATGCTACGAATCATGATGAGGATATTAAATCACACCCAATAGTATTGAATTCGATGACTTCCTCAGGGAATGCATGAATTTCAAAGAATGTTAATTTCTCTAGATTAAAACAAAGGGAGTTAACAGACAATGATCTACAAAAGGAAAATTTTCAAACAATGACCTCAATAGACGGTACGAGAATGTTTTTGGCGACAATCCAATCATGGCATGCATGAGATATAGAGATATTTCATGCGATGAAATTTAATAACACATACAACAAGCATGTATTTCTTCAAATAAAACTGAATCTTTGCAGAACCTCCATAATTTTAAAAGTGATTGCCATTGAATTGAAAGGGCAGTTTCAAAGCATGAGAACACCAACATTCCACTATAGAAAGCTATTTTGTGTGTTGATCTATGCAACAATGAACAAGTCAATAGACAATTTTTTGTTTTTACAAGAAAAATGAAGAATTTAATAGCAACTATAAGTAGATTTAAGAAGATTTTTTTTTTTTCATTTCATTGTTACTCGCCAAGGACCATAAAGCATAAATTAATATGGTTAAAATGAGCAATCTCAATCTCGTAGAAAATTCAAGACCATAAACAAAACTCGGAAGATTCAATTCAAATAAAATACAAAACAAGAAAAGAACCTAGAATAATCTCCCAAATTCCGATGAGGAATGGAATAAAGCGTGAAAACTAATCCTGGATAGCTTTTGTCACCCCAAAATTCTTTCACAATCACAATCTTCAAAATTATTTCAATCGAAATACATACAGAGAAACAAAAATCTTTTTCGAAAAACCATGTTGTCATGAATACAACTTCTCAAAGAAAACTAATTGTCGTACCCCAAATTGTATAACCTTTTCTTTTAATTATTTTCCAATTAAATTTCATTCACAAAGCTTAACTAACAAACTACATGCAAATGAAATTGATCAAGCAGTTCAAAATAATAACTCAATAAAACACAAAGTTTTCTCTTTTTGAATCCCGTTTACAGATATTTTGCAAAATTTATTGAAAACAACTCTTTTGAAAATATCTATTTTAATAATTTTAATTTAATCAAATCTTTTAAACATTAAATCAAACCTTTAATTTATAAAGTAATCTAACATAATTATGTAATTCTAACATTTCAATTAAAATCACAATAGAATCAATACTTACTAAATAAATCATTTATCTAATTTAAACAAGTCAACTTTCAAACAGGACGAACATATGAACGATGCAACAAAACTACGAACGACTTGACAGAATAGATGAAAAACATAAATGGGTAACAAATGGGTACTTGTTCTATCAAGAACGATGGCTTAAGATAAAGGACCTAACACTATCTCTGATCAACATATTTCCATTGGGTCTTGGCACGCTCAGACCTGACAAAGCAAGTGGAGTTGATGCGTGTACCTACAAATTGCATAAAATGACAAGCCAGACATATCAACATATATCGACAAACACACCGTGAAGAAGAGTCACAATGTAGCAGGGTACTCAGGAGTGAGTAATGTTGCACTGTCTCCTTCACCAAGAATGACATGCATCATTACATCATAAACATCAATTACAACATGATAACCTCATTAAAACTCAGAAACGACATAAACCATAACACTCACGTGTTTATCATAATGTCATCACACGAACATAACCAAATGATCACAATGTCAAATGTATCATCAATAGAGTATAACAACTAACATAACATCAATGTCATAATTGAAATAATGTAATATAGCATCCAAATCAACTAAACGACTAATAAACGGTCATAATCAAATTGAAACAAATAGTATCAACTGGAGGGACACTACATCCTCCCCCCTAGGATAAGGGTTACTCCTGGAAGCCAACAAACAAATAAGGATAAAACTCCCTCATGTGTGCCACATCCTCCCAAGTAGATGATGCCTCATCAATAGGATCCCAGTGGACCCTCACTTGATTAACATCTCAACCCCTAAGGGTGAGCCTCCTGCGTTGAAGAACGCCCACGGGCTCCAAAGCCAACTACATGTCCTCTACCTATAATACATTCCAATCAAGCACGTTTGAAATATCAGGATGATAAGGCCTAAGAATAGATACATGGAATACATCATGAATGTGCGATAAACTGAACAATAAAGCAAGATAGTATGCTACAAGACCAATCCTCTCCAGAATCTTGAATGGTCCAACGAAATGAGGTGTGAGCTTAGAGAATTTTCCATAACGGATCAGACTCTTTTGTGGATGCACTTGAAGAAATACCCTATCGCCAACTGAAAAACTGACTATCCACTCTATGAGCATCGACATACTTCTTTTGCCTATCTTGTGCCACCACCAAATGCTCTCTGATATGATCAACTATTGCTCCATATCCAAAAGCATCTCAAGTCTAAGTAGAACTCTTCCTCAAGTCAATCCCAACTCAACGGAGTCTGAAAAGGACATTCATACAATGCCTCAAAAGGAGGCATACCTATGGAACTATGATACCCATTATTATAGGAAAACTCCACCAAGTAAAGATACTCTTCCCAACGCAACTGTTGATCCATAACATACATCCTGAGCATATCCTCAAGAATCTGATTGACGCTCTCAGTCTATCTGTCGGTCTCGGGGTGATAATTTGAACTGAATTTTAACTGAGTACCTAGGGCATTCTACAAGGATGTACATAATATTGATGTAAATATAGGATCAATATTAGAAATGATTTTGCATGGGATTCCCTACAAACGAACAATATCCTCCATGAAGATATTTTCCATGGATGAGGCATTATAGGATGAACAAACCAGAGAGAAATGTGCTACCTTAGTCAACATGTCAATAGTACCCATGATAGCATCATGTCGACGAGATGAAATAGGCAACCCAACAATAAAATCTATTGATATGATATCCCACTTCCATTCAGGAACTAGATGTGGCTGCAACAGTCCTGCAGGATTTTGGTGCTCAGACTTAACTCTCTGGCACTCCGTACATCTCGAAACAAAATCAGTGATGTCACGCTTCATCCTAGGCCAAAATTACAACTGTTGAAGATTTGCATGCATCTTCTTGACACCAGGATGAGTTGAATAAGGTGCTCGATGTGCCTCTGAAATAATCAAAGTATGAAGAGCGTCAATAGGCGACACATAGATACGACCCAAACATCGCAACAAACCATCTGACTCAAGAGTATATCATGTGAATCTACCCTCCAAGGGTCTATCTGATCCCAACTCCATCTTCACCTCTTGATACAGTCTGTTTGTAGGAAGTGATGCCAAAATTTGACTCGTCAAATCAACTCCAAGAGTCACGACAGAAAGCTCATGCCTTCACCGACTAAGAGTGTCAACCACTACATTCTCTTTCCCCTAGATAAATTTCACCTCAAAATCATACTTACATAGGAACTCCATCCACCGTCTCTTCCTAGCATTCAAATTATGCTACTTGAAAATGTACTGTAGACTACAGTGATCAATGTGAAGCTCAAAACAGTGACCCAACAAGAAATGCCTCCACTAAACCAAAGCATGAACAACTACAGCTAACTCCAAATCATGAGTAGGATAGTTCAGTTCGTGATCCTTGAGTTTGCGAGAATCATAAGCAATCACACGACCCTCCTGCATTGGAATGGCTCCCAATCCCTCCAAAGTCGCATCAATGTAAACAACAAAATCCTTAGTAGGATCAATAACAACTAAGACAGGTGCACTCGTCAACTTTTCCTTGAGTGTCTAAAATTTTGACTGACACTGATCTGACCAAATGAATTTCTTCCCTTTCCTCTAAAGAGAAGTAATAGGATGAGCAATCATAGAAAACCCTTGAACAAACCATTTGTAATACCTGACATGACCCATAAAACTGTGAACCTCTGGTACATTGGTAGGCACAGGCCAATCAATGATGGCTTGGATCTTCAAAGGATTCACTGCAATACCCTCTCCAGAGAACACATGACCAAGGTATTTTACCTCAGTCTGGAAGAACTCACACTTTGACAAATTCGCAAGCAGTTGATTCTCTCTCAAGCACTGCAATACCTATCTCATATGCTCTTCGTGCTCCTTCGTATCTCTCGAATAGATCAAAATATCATCAAGAAACATGAGAAAAAATTGATCTAGGTATGTGTGAAAGACACCATTTATCAAACTCATGAAAATGGATGGTCCATTCGTTAACCCGAATGGTACTACTGTGAACTCATAGTGCCCGTAACAAGTTCGAAATGTCATTTTATGAATATTCACTTCATAAATGCACAACTAATGATATCCTGACTTCAGATCAATCTTTGAAAACACATTATCTCCTTTGATCTGATCAAAGAGATCATCAATTCTAGGCAAAGGATATCAATTCTTAACTATCACTTTATTCAATTAACGATAATCAATGCACAACCTAAGAGATCTGTCCTTCTTCTTCACAAAAATGATAGGTGCTCCCCAAGGAGAAACACTTAGACAAATAAAACCCTTAGCAAAAATTTCCTCCAACTACCAAAAAAGCTCTTCCAGTTCCTATGTGGTCATTCTATACAAAGCTCGAGATATCATACTTGCTCCAGAAACCAGATCAATTCTGAAATCTATCATGTTTGGGCGACATACCAAAAATATCACTGGGAAAAACATCTATGAATTCCCCAAGGATAGGGTAATCATCAAGAGATACCTCTTGACTCTCCCCTACCTCCAATTCATTATCTGTTGTTGCAAAAAACTGGCAACCCTGACGCATACATCTCTTTAATTGCATAATAGATATAATCTACAAGGAGATGGGTCTCTACATACCGATTATCTCAACTTCTGCACTAGAATTATCTAAGCAATGTACTACCTTTCGTCAACAATCAATCACTACACTATGGGATTCCAACTAGTCCATACCCAACATAATGTCATGCAACCCAAGAGGTGTAACCAAAATATCTACTGAGGTAGATAGTGATCCAATCCTAATTCCACAATTGTGGACAACAAATTCAACTACTACCTTCACCCTAGAGGCCAATTCTACCTGCCACCTAACACCTTGCTTTACAACCACGAGTCTACATCGCTCAACAATAGATGGAGAAATAAATGAGTCAGATGCTCTAGAATCAAAAAGGATAGAAACATTAATACCCGGTAATTGACCTGAAGCCTCAACCACAATATTCAGATAATTTGTCTGATGGTTATCCACCAAAGCAAAAACTTTGTGAGAATGACCTGCATCTCCAACCATCAGCTCTGAAGTTGTGGGTTGCTGACCAAACCCTGACGTACCTCTCACCGAAAACTGCCTCACGATGTGATCCTGTTGACCACATGAAAATTAGTCAATACCCCTGCCAAAACCTCTGCCACCCGAAGGTGCATTCGACTGCTGGAAACTGCCTCTACTAATTGTAGATTGTGCACTCTGCATTGGTTGATCCTGACAGTTGCACTTATTATTCCACCAGTTACGGTTCTTCCCAAACTATGAACCATTACCCAACTGAAATTAAGAACTCTTATTCTTTGTTGGGTAACATTGCTAATGTTGATTACCACCCTTAGCGGGTGCTTGTTGGTTCTAAGAGGAACCACCTATTTGAGTTGGACCACCATGTGGACCAAAACCTACTGTAGGTGCACTACCTATTTGAACACCTATATGTCCACCCAAAGCTATAGACAAATTCTCCTCCATAATTTATGCCTTCTCCATGGCTACCTCTATTGGCTTTGACTTGAAGAATCAAACTCCTCTGCTGATATTGGAATGCAAGCCCCTAATGAAATGTTGTACCAACATAGCCTCGTCATCCACAATCCCTACATATTGCTTGAGCTCGTAGAACCTACACTCAATCTGATCAACTGACAAAGCCATCTAACGTAGATCATGGAACTAGTCTACACAAAACTCTCTCCAATTCTCTAATAGGAAACGCACTCTGAAACACTCCAAGAACATATCCCATGATACAGAACCAATCTCCAAGTGAAGATTTTGCTCCTCCAATCACCACCATATAGAGGCAAAGCCTCTGAGATGCATAATAGCACATCTAGCTTTGGTGTTTCTACCATAATGATGCATAGAAAAACACCATCCCATGTCTAATAACCAACTTTCCACTTTTAGACCACCACTAGTACCGTCAAATGTGGGAGGGTGTTCCCTCAACAAATCTCTCATATGCCCTATAACAATGACATCCTACTCCATAGTCGCAAAAACCCTCCTAGGTGATTTGTATCACTCTCTATCCACTTCTTGTTCAGCCTCTCATCTAGGACCTAAATGAGCAAGAACCTGCTCAAGTAAAGGACACAACAGATCTCCCTCCCAACCCGACTGAATCAGATTCTATTCATCATTCATTTGATTAACCTGAGGTTCTATTTGCTCAACATGTTCACTCTCATGAGAACTCTGAGGAGGAGTAGCTTGGCAATTAGCCACACGGCCACCACCTCGACCTCGACCACAATGTCTAAGCATGGTCCTACACAAAATCAAAGATGAGTCTCAGTTCCAAGATGCAAAAGACACAAGAAAACACACACTACATAGTCTAACATCTAGGACAACCTAATGGGCTCACAAGAACCAGAGTACCCATTGCTAGAACCTTGGGATCTGATACCAAGTTGTAACGCCTCGTCATGGAACCCAAAGAACAACACAAAAAAATAGCTAAATAATTAAATGATTTTTTTTTTTAAAAACATTCAATAATACATGTGACAAAGTAATATATACACAAATTTTCTTAGGGTTCCACAACAATGCTACTTAAACGAACACTAAGAGGATAACACATCATAAAACCATATACAAGAAACAAAGAATATGTCATATCACTAATTACATTATCATAAAGAGGTTTAATTACAATTTCAAGATACATCAAAGAAGATTGTGAAAAATATCTATACATCCAAATTCATAATATGATAAAGTCTCATATAAGAATCATGAATGAATACAATAAAGATGATTAACAATTACAACTATCAATCTCGTTCATAAGCACACTCAGCATCCAACTCCATGAACAAAGTGAAACCAGGAACCTGTCAAGGACAATCTCACCTCAAACTATATCACCTACAAGGGGACCCAATGGAGGATAGAGGAAATTCCTCCCAACCTTGTGGTACTCGAAAGTCCACCCCCCGTGCTAGGAGATGGTATCAGGTCCACAAGTCAAACAAACATAAAATAAGATAAAACATAGCATCACATGGATAACATACACATGACTACACAACGATATCAAAACCATATGACAATAGAAAAACTCCCAGAGGTAACGACATAAGCACAAGTGACTCTACACAAGAGACCACAAACATGTACAAGGATAGAGTATCATCATATAGTTGTTCTAGGTTACCTTGGTGAATCTTCCTACATTATCGACCCTCATCCTAAGTTACCCTAGCAATCTCTATCGATTCCCGACCCCTAAATGAACTTATGTGGAATCGAAACACTTTTCGAGAGGACAAAGTGCATAACCAAACCATTCTAGGTCATCTCAACCTACCCTTAACCTAAACAAGCATTAAGGTATGAGGCGATTCAAAACAATTAATTGAGTTATTAGGTGAATACTACCCAACCCCTAATACATTAAGTTTATAGATTTCACTAGATTATCTACTTTCGATAGGTTACCCCAGTAACCTTTTTAGGGTTCTGACCCCTAACGAAAGCCACTCCTATATACAAAACATACTTACTAACAATGAAAAGTATAGCCAACATGCACACAAAACAAAATCTTGCATATACCCATTACAATCATGATGATACCATATAATATTTTAAATACCTCAATAAAATAATACATCATGCATGGCTAAGTGAAAAGTCAAGTCATGCAAAGAACAATGATAAACAATCATCCTATTCTTTTCAATACAAATAGCTATCGCAAGCCTCTGGAAGTTACAAAAACATAACATCCCAATAGTGCCATTTTAAAGTTCAATGACAACATAAGCATAGTTTTCAAACTTCATTATTTTCCAATACATCAAGAATTAAAATTCAATATAGATAATACTTGACCATTTAAAATGTCTAGATTATTATTTTCAAACTAAAATGTCATTCAATTCATGTTGAACCTAATTGTTCAAAAAAATAATACAAATGATCTTATAAAATTTCATATTTAGTGTTATAAGATTATCAAGATATATCAAAATTCAATCTTATAAAATCACTATACATATCTATTCCTTTTATTCAAAGACCATACCATTTTAATTCCAATGAGAATATTTAAAACTATATGTATGTATATAACCAATCTAATCAAAAACCATATTTTCATTAAAAATCATTTTGCAGACTATATACTTAAAAAGAATTAAATTTCAAACGTATGCACATATATACATATATATATACTGAAAAAGATTATTAATAAGTGAATTTCATATTCTACACAATTAAGAATTGGAAGATCACACATGCAAAAAGGGTCGGTGAAGTAGCGAATAACTGTAGATCAATTCCAGCACCGACACAAGGTTAAGCATTACATGAATAAAAGTCAAGATTGAGACTTACTCCATGCTGGTGATTACATGAACGATACACAAGATGATAAATCTCAGCCCACGACTGGCAAGGTAAAGAATCCAAAAATCAAAACAAACGGTGAAGTAATCGATGAAATTTGATGATCACTCACACAACCATGCCAACACTTTGACCCCTACAATTTTTAACAAGTTTGCATGCAATACATGTGAAGGATAGCACTGATCCATGCCATAATCAAAACAAATTCAAAGCAGACTACAATTCTTGCGGATCAAAAGTTTGTTGAAGAAAAAATTCAAACAAAACATGAAGATAATCAAGAAAACACATGGAGGAATGTTACGAATCATGATGAGGATATTAAATTGCACTCAACAGTATTGTAGTCGACGGCTTCCTCAGGGAATGCATGAACTTCAAAGAATGTTAATTTCTCTAGATTAAAACAAAGGGAGTTAACATACAACGATCTACAAAAGGAAAAGTTTCAAACAACGACCTCAATAGATGGTATGAGCATGTTGCTAGCGACAATCCAATCATGGCATGCATGGGATACAAAGATATTGCATGTAATGAAATTTAATAACACATACAACAAGCACATATTTCTTCAAATAAAACTGAATCTTTACAAAACCTCCACAAGTTTAAAAGTGATTGCCATTGAATGGAAAGGGTGGTTTCAAAGCATGGGTGTGACAACATTCCACTACAGAAATATATTTTGTGTGTCGATCTATGCAACAATCAATAGGCTGATAGACAAAAAAAAATTACAAGAAAAACGAAGAATTTAATAGCAATTATAGGCAGATTTAAGAAAGTATTTTTTCATTTCATTGTTACTCGTCAAGGACCATAAAGCATAAATTAATATGTTTGAAGAACAAATAATTCACATAGATCCAAGAAATACAAAAAATTTCTGACGAATACATAAATTCATTTACAAAGTTTTCTCCAAGTTTTATTTTCTCCATAAAATTTCTCTTTGATTTAAACAAAACTAATCTTAATGTTTTTGTACTTTTATTGTTTTTGTAGGTTTCAAACGAGCAATCTCAATCTCATAGAAAATTCAAGACCATAAACGAAACTCAAAAGATTTAATTCAAATAAAATACAAAACAAGAAAAGAACTTAGAATAATCTCCCAAATTCCGATGAGGAATGGAATAAAGCGTGAAAATTGATCCTGGATACCTTTTGTCACCCCCAAAATGCTTTCGTAATCACAATCTTCAAAAATATTTCAATCGAAATACATAGAGAGAAACAAAAATCTTTTTCCAGAAACCATGCTGCCGTGAATACAACTTCTCAAAGAAAACTAATTTTCGTGCCCCAAATTGCATAACCTTTTCCTTTAATTAATTTTTAATTAAATTTCATTCACAAAGCTTAACTAGCAGACTGCATGCAAACGAAATTGGTCAAGCAGTTCAAATTAAACAACAACTCAAGAAAAAAATTCTCTTTTCGAATCCTGTTTATAGATATTTTGCAAAATTTATTGAAAACAACTCTTTTGAAAATATCTATTTTAATAATTTTAATTTAATCAAATCTTTTAAACATTAAATCAAACCTTTAATGTACAAATTAGTCTAATATAATTATTTAATTCTAACATTGCAATTAAAATCACAATAAAATCAATACTTACTAAATAAATCATTTATCTAATTTAAACAAGTTAATTTCCAAACGTGACGAACATACGAACGACATGATGAAACTACAAATGACATGACATAACATACAACAAACATAAACGGGTAAAAAACGGGTACTCGTTCTATCAAGAACGATGGCTTAAGACAAAAGACCTAACACTATCTCTGATCAACATATTTCTATTGGGTCTTGGCATGCTCAGACCTGACAAAGTAGGTGGAGTCAATGCCTGCACCTACAAACTCCATAAAACAACGTTGTCAAACATATCAACATATATCGACAAACACACTGTGAAGAAAAGTCGCAGTATAGCAAGGTACTCACGAGTGAGTAATGCTACATTGTCTCCTTCACCAAGGCTGACATGCATCATTACATCATAAACATCAATTACATCATGATAACCTCATTAAAACTTAGAAACGACATAAACCATAACACACATGTGTTTATCATAATGTCATCACATGAACATAACCAGATGATCACAATGCCAAATGTATCATCAACAGAGTATAGCAACTAACATAACATCAATGTCATAACTGAAATAATGTAATATAGCATCCAAAGCAACTAAACGACTAACAAAAGGTCATAAGCAAATTGAAAAAAATATTATCAATTGGAGGGACATTACACAAAAATAAATAAAGAAACAAGATCGAGACAGGGAATTTAACGACATATCAAGAATGAATTCAATTACGGCTAAGCTATTTTCTTAGCAAACATAACTAATTACAAACATGGTAGGCTAAAAAAAATATTTTCCATTTACTAAGCCATATACAAGGGAGAATTAAACAATCATGACTCTAAAAAGAAAACAGGCGAGAAGCCAACTTGAAATACGATGCTAGCAGATGAAAATGGTAAGTTGAGCTGATTTTCCTTTGTCCAACCAACTTCTTCCCAAAATTCTCCCAACTGAAAAATTCTTTTACTTTTTACCAAAGCATAATTCAGAGAAAATTTTGTTCAAACTCCCGAATCTTCATTTCCCACAAAATTCCACATATAAATTAAGGAAATTCACTATAGTTTTCGATAAACCAACCTGGACAGATGGCAAATTTCCCATCTATTTTTTTCGTTTCCAAGAGTGCACCTATCATTTTCTCATATCTTGGTTTTTCCACTTGTTGATAATCCTTATGTTTTGATTTAATTTAGAAACCTAACTTTTCCACAGTTACGTGATTAAAAACTAAGGGTAATAGTTTTCACCCTTTTAATATTATTTTACCGTTTATTATTATTTTATCCCTTAAACTTCAAATCACACTATTTAAATATTATAAATCTTAATTGTTATCATAATGACTTTTATCATGCAATTTATTTAATTATTTTTTCCAAAATTTATCGTTATCAGATTAAAATATCCACTTTAATATATTGTATTCATTACTTCATTATTCATGATATTTAAATTTTAAAAAAATAAATATCATTGATAAGTAGAATAATAATTCATTAGATTAAATTTAAAATAAACATTATTTACAAATGCAATTTATGTTTTATTAACATATTCATCTTAATAAAATAATAGTATAAATTATCAAATCATTTTAACCTTCAAATTAATTTAATAATTTAATCAATAACATTCTCTTAATAATTTAATACTTTAATTAAATTACCTCATACTTACGAACACAGTTAAATCAAACCAATTAATTAAACGACCAATAATAACTTAATCACCATGAACATCACTATATCAAACAAATAGAACAACATTAAACAATTAGAACTAAACGACTCAGAGTGAAACAATACCAAAATGAGAATGAGGTTGCAAACAAATGACGTCATCAAACAAAATGACAGTGTGATGGACTAGGATGGAGAAATTCTTGTCAACTTGAGTTTCCACATCATACCCATTGGGCTTATAGGGCATGCTCAAACCTGACAGTGCAGGTGGAGTCAATGCCTGGTACCTACATCTTGCATCAAACCAAACATCAAGTAACATATATATCCAATCGCAAACACACCATGAGGAGTCGCAATGTAGTAGGGCACTCGCAAACGAGTGATGCTATGTCGTCCTCTCACCAATACTCCAACCAGTAACACATCATCATAAATGTCATAAAGCAATAACTAATCAATTGCATAACAACATAGAACCACAACCAGATGGTAAACATAACCATTGAAGTCCAAACACCATGTATCATCATATCAAAACATCCAAGCAAACTAAACTGTCAACCAACCAGTCAAACTGGTGAAACAATCATCATCATAGTCCCACAATATGTAACAAAATATGAGAGGAGTATCAAAACAATGACAACAACACGAGGCATTACAAGAAGGAAAATAGCCCACAACCATTAATGGAGCATCGTATTCACGACCTCCATTCTGGTATATCTCACATGATTTTCCTTAGTGATTGGAATAAAAGGTTAGTTGTTTTTTGACATTTCATCATGTGACAAGTGTCACTCATATGTGTGGATTATCTCTATAATCTTTTCTATATAAGGGATAAAAAAAATATTTATTGGGATGTAGGAAAAGTAAGAGAAAAAATCCTTTGTACAATCTATCACACTGATTTAAAGAAATAATAGTATTTAAATGTTGTGTATATATTATTTATGATATTTATTTATTGTTGGTTTAAAAGAATGATGGTTTGATTGCATAATTGTCTCCTTTTATATATTATTTGTGTGAGGTCCACCTCTATGATACATTTATTGCTTAGACTATTTTGAGTTTTAGTATTATTGACTATGTTTGGTGATACCATTTAGGACATGATGTTTTAGACAATTGAGTTTTTATGATGGTTTGATTATGAAGTTTAAACATTTGAATTCTTATGATGATTTGATTATGGGTAGGCTACATGCTTAGTTAGCTTATTGTGATAGTTGACCAAATTTTATGCTAGTTACTGTGGTTGTTCAATTTGGTTTTGAAATGATGAACAAATGAAATATGTGATATGAATGAACCACATTGCAATTTGAAATTAAGGTAAAATAAATTGGAAATGATATGTGATTAGTGATTTTTCCAGTTATGATATGAGATATATATATGTTATGTGAAATTTTGAAACTTGAGTATATTAAATGGTGATTCAATTGTTTTGAAATATGATTTATTGGATGGATTAATGTGTGCATTGAGTGTGCAAGTACACTTTCCATGGCCAATGAAAATTGGAGGTAATTTTGGGAACCTTGAGTAATTAACCAGTGAAACTGGGCTATAGACCATATGAAGGGACTATAGTTCCACTTTGTAATGTATTTTATTCGTAATGTTGTTTGTGAATGTTTGTAAGTGATTTTTATTGCCATGTCAATCCATCTAGATGGTGAGTTGTCCATCCAAGTGGACAAACTCGGATTTGAATTTTAGGGCACTTTTTGGGGGTTGAAAAGTTATGTTTTTTTAGTGTTTTTAATATTTTATGGGTTTAAGGTCCCTAGGTCAAGTACCCATGGGTTAGGTACCTTTTTAGTTTAAAATATTGAGTCAATTTCATGACTGGGCACCTTTTTTTAAGTTTTAAAGAGGTTTGACGAAAATAAATTTTTGAGAAGTGGAATGGGGACTAGTCTCTTTCCATTCCCACTTCTCCAAGTTGTCTTGGAAGTCTCCCAAGCTCTCATACATGTGTGAGCACACATGGGTGAATGTGCTTGGGAGAGTGAATGGATGAGTGACAAGTGTCACTTCCTCATTCAAAGGAATTCAAATTTGAATTCCTATAAAAAACCATGAACAAGGGTTTTGGGGGTTCTCTTTTGCATTCTTTGTTTTTGAGTTGTAATTTTGCTTGGGAGCTCTTGGATTTGGCTTGGGAGATTAGAGAGCAAGCTTGGAGGAAGAGTTGGGCTCATTCTCTTCACATCCCTCCTCATCTTGGATTAAGGTAGAATCAACAAACACTTTTGCTTATTATCATTTTTAAATTTACATGCTATGTACATACAATTGTGTGTTTGAAATTCTTTCTCATAAACTTTGGTTTTGTGTTTGTTCTTGGGTAAAAGGGTTGTAATGGGATAGGCTCACCCAAATTTGGGAAGAACATCCCAAGTTGGGAATGGTTGGAGTAAAAACCTCCATGGGGACACGTTATTCCTCCTTATAATGGAGAGGTAAAGAAAGGGTACGAGTACCCATATGCTTTGTGAAATGTGAAGGGTGGTTTGGGTGGAAAAAGAGATGTGAAAGAAGGGTTGGTAATGAAGGGATGAAAACTTGTGATGGTTATCCATGGTGTATACTTTTGAGTCTCCAAAATGGAGTGTGTAGTCCACCCTCCATTCCCCATTGTGGGTTCATAATGAACTCTTTGTTATGTGAAATTTCCTTTGGGTGAGTGAAGTTTCTTGTGTGCAAAATATGTGGTTGAATGATTGTTTGGTCTTGGAAATGTTTGTGCCCGGTTTCCATGTTGCCTCCTAGCTCAAGGGTGGTTGGTTTTCCAGCCAAAGGTTGGGAGGTGAGCTCCCCATTGGCCTATAGAAGAGATTTTGTGCCTTGTAAAATTGCAGGTTTGAAGAACTCATTGCTTGAAAACAACTATGTTCCTTGCTGATCTGTATTAGTACTATCCTTTGGAGAAATTTTCCATCGTGGAGTTAAATGCCATAGCCATGATAGGCTATTATAGTGAGCTTGTGATATCTGTTGTTAATATGTAATTGTTGTATGAAGTATATCCTTAGGGAAGAAAATTGCTACTCTATGTAGTAAGTATGGAAGAGTTACAAGAGTAACTGTTGTAAAAAATAAAAAGAAGAAAAAAATATGTTGTAAAGCTATTTTAAAAGATAGCTTTACACTTTATTGTTCTATTAGGAGGAGGAAGACTTTCATGTATCTATAAATAAATGAGTAGCTGCATATTTTGTTCAAAAAATAAATAAACTCTATTTGTTGTCCCTGTGATTAAATGTGCTTGGAATATGGAAGAAAATTATTTTGAGGTCTATGTAAATGTGCATACTGGGAAACTGAAGCCCTACCCCTTTGTTGTTTTGTATTAAAATAAAGTCGAGATTGTTGTTCTTTTGCAAAAAGAAAAGAAAAGAGAAATTTGTGTTTTATAGATCTACTGCTGCGAAAATTACATGAGAGATTAGAATGATATATACAGGTCAAGGAAAGATCATTTCCTTACCATTTTAGTAATTTTTTTTGTGCAGAGTAAATGCTGATTGAAAATCTGTTGATTACTGCAAATATGTAACTTTAAGGGATCTTTTATTTTACCCTTGCATTAGGACATTGTGCATTATTTTGAATCTGCTCATTAGATATATGCAAGTATAGTATTTGGGTTTGCTAGTTATTAATAAAACAAAAATAAAAGCAATCAGAATATTTCTTACTGCTCAAAATAAAATGGGAGTAAATCTGCTCAAACTATTTCCTTTTATGTATGTCAATAATACTGGAAGTAAACAAAATAAGTTTAAAACACAAAATGTGCACCATTTCAAATTTGTAAACGGATTAAATAAATTGCAAATATAGGATGCATTCATTTAAACCTGGTCTTATACATCTGTTACTTGGTTCACCCTCGGGTGACTGCTTTTGTGCTATGGAAACAGGAGTATAATACATTAGACAAATCTCAGTTTGTTTCCCTGTACATGATCTCTCAGAATTACCATATGGGCTAGTATCGACCAGCGTATGGACGATTTCCCCTCTCTTTACCACTGCGAGTTTTGAATGAAACTAGGATAAATGACCCATCTGCCCAGAACAAAAGAAAACATATTACTTTGTTTGATATTAAACAAAACAAAAGAGGATTGAAAACGATCAGGAATATATATTTTAAGGTAGTGGAAAACCTGCATAAATTTGTGAAGGGATGATGCAATATAGATGTCTGCCCTGTTATAACAGAGCGAATGTGTTATAAAAGAAATAGATAACAGGTGTGAGAAATAGGTTTCCCTCTACCCCATTTTCTCACCAGCGCCTCTATGGGGTTGTTCCAAACAAATAAAAGTCGCATGATCTGAACCATAGGGTTACTTGAAATGTGGGGAAATGGCATAGATCTTGTGCTAGCAGCTACGATAGGAGATGCCCCTTCTATGGACGGGTCGCTGGTATGATTATGGCCACTGCCTGCAAACAGAAGTGGGAACAAAAAAACAAAATAGAAGCATGTTAACGGGGAGACAGCCACCAATCTTGAACCTATCAATATTTACCATTGGCTACGATATCCTCTGGACTGAGTAGACTTTCCTTGTATGGTCAGCTTACCCCTGTCGCCTCTCCATAGCTTCCCTTGTAGCAGGAAACAATGGCTTCCAGCCACTGTCTTGTATCCGAGAAATCAGAAGTAGTTTAGCAATTAGGTTTTTTTTTCTTTCTGTTTCGTTTGTTGTGCATCTTTACTTTTATTATTTCCGTAACTTTTCACCCAGCCGTCTAAAGTGGTGTTCAAAATGGAACCCAAAAAAAATCAGATTTGGACATATAATCCTTTCTTTTATCTGCTTCGGCGGGAATATATGTTACTAAAACATACAGCATCATCAATATTGCTATAAGCTATATCTATTACATTCGACACAGTTGTTAATCTTATAGAAATATCATTATCAAAAATAAAGGTCACCGTTATCACTAGAATATTAACGTTAATATTGATGCTAATCTACTTTCTTGAGAAATCTTTAACGGTAGTCTTAAAATATATACATATATAAAAATCATTGATATGATTATTCAATGTATATTTTAATGTACATAGAAAATCATTGACTCTCTTATGAAATGAGAGTAGGTTTCACGTTTAAATAAATCATCTTCATCGTCGTGCGCTGGCGTCCCTCCCTTCCTCATACGTTTGGATAATCTTAATCCACTATTTACGTTACTTTATATTTCATTATCACTTTACTTTTACCTTGCAAAAAAAAAAAACATAGGCCTTCTAAACTCAAGGCAATTCACATGATAGAAAACAGTTAGGTTTCCATGGTTCTAGTTAATAGAGTTTTATAGTTAATAGGTAATATCTCTTTACTCATATTTTGTTTTTCCCTCTTAGGGAAATCAATAATATATGTATGTATAGGAATTTAAAATGTAGTTCTTTTATAAAAAAATTCTTAAATCCATAATTTTTTAAATTATTTTTTTAGTAAGTAATTATATATTTTATATATTTATTTATGTTTATATAATTTATTATTAATAATTAAATATTGAGATAATACTAAATAAGTTAAAATAAAAATTTAATAATTAACATGTAGATTATAAATATTTTAATTATTCACATAAATTTTGTGGTGAAATGTACTATTTGGATTTCAATAATATCATCAAAATGGTTAAGAGGGGTAGGGCTATCAAGTTACATGAGAACCCCCATCATGGAGGTCTTTCAAGAACATTAACTTTCTTACGAGAGTGAGTTTCAACTTTGGGTTGGTAGTTACGAAATTAGTAAACCTAGTGCTGTTGACAACCCGAATGCAATTTTATTCCCTTACCCTACCCTTGGGCAAATGATGTGCAATATAAGTACCATGTACATGTATGGTTGCTAAATGTTAGTATTTTGTATTATTATATATATAAAAAAAGAAGTTGTGTTTTGCCCTAGTGAAATTTTTGGGCATTACATTTTGTTCTTGAAGTTATACACCTTCAAGGAAGGTGAAAAGTATTTTTCTATACATTTGCTATGAGATTTGTTGTTCTCATAGCACACTTTCAAGGAGAGTGAGAAATATCTCTAGAAAGCAAGAAGGGTTTGCACTATTGGTAAGGGATTAATAAGTAGAATTTTATATTCAAATTAAATTTGTGACTTCAAGTTATTTCAAGGAAATAATAATCACTATAAGGTAGTGGTGTGTGTCTAGGATCACCATAAATGTTGTTGTTAATACATAGTGGTGGAAATACTTGTTGACTTTGTATTTCCTTGAATATGCATTAGTCAATCCATAGGAAACCTTCCCAACCCACTCATACTTAAAGAAGGAAAATCAATATATGGATAATTTATTTTTTAATTTATATTATTCATGACCGAGAACTAAAGGTATAAAGGGTGTATATGAACATGTGACATTTTAAGAATCATTACCATGTATATATGAAAAAAATTATTGTCTTTACACTATGATAAATCTTATCCTATATTTGTAATTCAATGTGGATTAATAGGGCTACCCCTATATAATTCTACTTTACTCTGAGTATAAAATTAGAAAGATTTAATATATTAGAGTTAATTTTATATGGCAAAAAATTTATTAGTGTTATTATTTAAGTTTAAATATTATAAGGTATATATATAAGTTAGATACAAATGCACACAATTCTTATTTATCAATGTTAACTATTTTAAGGATTAAAACATTAAGAAAACCATCATTACTATATAAATTGGCATGCAACAATATGAGTATAATAAAAATAGCAAATAACATCTTAAAAGTGTTGGAAGATGGTCAAGGCTCCCCTTGAGATTTGTGACAAGGGACTAACTGCCTCCCATGTGATCCATGTCTCTAACGTTTGTATCAGGCATTGATAGATCAATCTTTTGATGCAACGCCAAACATAGGCCAACCATTGGTATTAGAGCATTGGGTCATGGGTTTGAATCCCCTTGAGTAACGTTGAGGGAGAGATTGTTGGCAAATGATCAGTGCTCCCCTAAGGATCTGTGACAAGGGATGAATTTCCTCCCGTGTGATCCATGTCTTTACCATTTGTATCGAGCATTGATAGATCAATCTTTTGATGCAACGACAAAATTTGGACAACAAAAAGAATTTTATTAAATCAACTCCATCTCATTTATCAATAATTTTAAATATCTTTAAATATTGTTAAAGTTTAGTACTTATTTAAATCAAAACATTTGGAAAGTTCACTCTCACCTTAGGATGATTTTAGTGGTATTGACCCTCATAGTTATGGCACACTTTAGAGAACCTGTATAAAAGAATAAGATGTGTCTACTCACATCAAAGTATGTGCCTACTATAATCGTGCCTTTGAGCACCAAAGCTCTGGCTAAGACAATATCGAGTGTACTTTGTACCCCTAGTTGGATACACTCTATGTGCCCCTTGTCCAATGGCCATTGCCCACCAAATCACCTTCTTCTTCCTTCACTGTCCAATTATCACATGTATGCTTTATATAAATTTTAAGATGTGGTTTCTAAACCATCTCACCCTTTCACAAAGGTTTCCTTTAATTATTAATTAATAAATAAAAGTATTTCCTCCTTTTAATTTTTTTTTATAATATATTATGCATTAATCTCCATTTCAACCAAAAGATCATATTATCCTTTATTTTTATTTCTCCCTTTAATGCTTTCATAAATTTCTTTTCACTTTGGGGAAATTTTTCATAGCATTTCTCCCCCTATAATTTAGTTGTTATCACCATTAGCTTAATTTGAATCTACATCATAACTCACTAAAAATAATAATCTAAATAAGTTTTGATGTAACACTATCAATATCAAAGTAAACCTATCACTTTGATTTCATTTATTTTAGATTTTATCCAATAATTAGATTCTTTAGTTTATTTTTATTCAAAATTAGATCAATATAAATGTTTTTTTCTAATAAATAACATGATTACACTATAGACTCACTTTTGCATGAAGAAAATCATTATTTTACAAGGAGGTCATATAATTTTATATACTAAATATCCCATCTTGTAACCTTCACAATTTTCATTCATGTAAACTCTTATTGTTAAAAAAAAAAAATATTCTTATTTGATAAAAACAAAAATATTATCATACTATTATATATAAGATGATTAGTGAATGATATATGAATAATATTTCTATGAACTCACCTATTTCTAACACTCAATAGTATCCCAAGGTGATAATCATGCATTATAGACTACATGAGTATCCTCTTTTCCTAAATAATTGAATGGAATAAGTACAAAATTACCCTTAAATAAAGTATATATTATTTGACACAATAGTTCAAACAAAGTTATGAGCAAGTTTTAATCTAACAAGGATGTAATATAAAATAGCTTACTACTATGAATAGGGTATTTCTAACACCTAATCAAGTGAATTTTTTAAAATATATATCACCTTGTTATAGAATAATAGGTCGTGGATGAAATGATTAAACATCCAAGGATATGTTTTATAAAATATGAAATTTTATTGGGTTGATCAAGTTCATAAAAAAATACAATAAATAAAAATATGATAATCTTAGTAGGAATCTCAACAATAATAGAACATTAGTAAACTCTTATCACTCATAGATAATCTTTAGAATACTTTTAAATTCATGTATAACATGTTTACACTAATATCTAGTTCTTGTTTTTTCTTAAAAAAATTGGAGGTTGTTTCTCCCTTGTAAAGATATTCCATGTCCCCATGTCAAAAGACTATTAGAAAACTATTGAATTTCACATCTTATAAGTATTATTTTAACCAATATATTCAAATAGTATAGTATTACCTAATTCTATAATGTGAAAATGATTTTGAGATCTATTGTGTATGGACCCATGATGTAACTTACATTAAACAAACTTAGATTTCAAGTTTTTGTTTTTAACTAACAAGAAGTATAATAACACTACTTCCTAAAAATAGACATATAAGTAAATGGAAATCATCATAGATATACATTTTTTACACTTGCTAATGCCAAAACACTCTTTATTAAAAAAATATTCCTTGTACAAGAGGGTACTAACGAAATAGGAATATGAATAAAGTTGATATTGTCCATATACCTAGGAAAGTTGTGAGAAGTTTGTAATTTCTTTTAGTAGAAATAATATTTATTTTTATGATAGAGTAGATAATTCTATAAGACATGGATCTTCATAATGATATATAAGGAGCAATTATAAGTGACAAGAATGATCTAAAAGAGGTAAAATTGATCAAATGACAAGACCAAATTATCTTAGTGAAAATAAGCCACAATTTCATAGTCATTCCAAGGAAATGAACATGACTCTATGGCTAGTCATCCTTAACCCAATTTTATTCTCATTGACAATGCTCATTAAAATCATCTAACTTGCAATAGCCAATGAATTAGTGGTCGATGGAAATCCAATTAGGTTAATGTAGTTTTAATTATTACCAAAATATTATAAATTCTCGAAAGAATGAAATCATTAATATTTAATTTTGTAATGTAGACACTGAGAAGAAGAGATACCAACATTCTTTTCCTTTAGATAGGTCTAGAAGTTGAGTTACTAAATTGGTTGATTCCACTTATATTTTTATTTTGTACCTATCATACTTTTTTATTTTTATCACTTCACTTCATGCTTTCATTCAACAATCTCTATATGATTTGAACATCGATGTTGGACATTTATACTATATTGCAACATGTTTATAGATCTCTCCAATTCACAATTTCATATATTCTTAAATAATTTAGTGGCCAACTTCTTAGGCCCCATTTTAACTAGAAATAGTCATAACCAAATTTTGAATACTAATGTACACAAGTTTCCTCTAGGATTTCATCATATAATAAAATTAAATATAAATAATTAAGTCATCATAAACTCATGGAATGCAAATAAGACCATGTTCATGTTGATGTTAAGTACAACGTTGGTTTGCACTTTCCAAGAAAGATTATATTAAATATTATCTAGAGCCAACCTTATTTTGTGTTATATCCTTCCCTTGTTGACTGGCCGACCTAGGTCACATTTATTCATTTATCATTACTTGCTCAAAGGCCGACCTATATGAAGAGGCGCTAAGAAGGTATATATACAAGGTTACCTTTTGATGTTTATACACATTCGAATACACAAAAAGAAGTTCGCTATTTTGACAGAGCAGAATTCGCAGTCATAGAAGAAGTTCATACTTAGAATTCGCAGTCATAGAAGAAGTTCATTCTTGGATTCGCAGTCATAGAAGAAGCTCATACTTGGATTCACATTCCTAGAAGAAGTTCATACTTGAACAGCAGATCATCATTACTGTAGTAGCAGACCGAGTTCAAGGAAGAGCACATTTAATTGTATCTAAGCATTAAGGAGAAGTGCAAATCCATTAGCCATTGTTGGGCTGTATTGTAAGCAGATTTCTGTCACTATATTATCACATATATAAGAGAATCATTTGCTGGGTTTTTCTCCCTCAAGAGGAGGGTTTTCCCAGGGTATCTTGTTGTGTTCATTGTCTTATGTATTACATTTCTGTTGAATGATTTGTTATCTAATCTGATCTAAGAAACACTAACATGGTATCAGAGCGGGTGTGAAAAGATCGTGATCAGATTCAGATCTGTTGTTTGCAATCTTCATTAATCCTTTCTTTTCAGTCTATCTTTCTCAAGATGGTGAACGGTCTGAAAATCGAGGATAGACTCGAAGGGATCTCGAACTACACATCATGGAGGTTCAGGTTCATGCTAACCTTGGAAGAGAATGATTTGGCTGAGTTTGTGAAAACAAAAGTTCCCGAACCTGAGGGGGAAGAAGAGAAGCTGCAATGGAGGAAGAAAGACACTAGGGCAAAGAAAGCATTGGTTGATTCCGTCAAGGATCATATTGTACCAATTATCTTCAAGTTGGATACAGCAAGAGAGATGTTTACAACCTTGGAAGAGATGTACGAAATCAACAACACCAGTCGAGCCCTTGCTCTGAAGCAACAACTTCATCATGTGAAAATGGCTAAAGGAGAATCTGTTATTACATACTTCATGAGGATTTCAGAGATAAAAGATCAGCTCTCCACTATTGGTCACATGATTGATGATAAAGAACTGACTATGCTTGCTCTCAATGGTCTTCCACTTTCATGGGAGGCGTTCATCCAAGGAATCAGTGCAAGATCCGAACTTCCCAAGTTTGATCGATTGAGGATTGATTGCATTCAGGAAGAGTCAAGACTAACAGCAAGGGGGATTGGTCAAAGCTCAAAGGATGAAGAATTACAATTTCTTACCTCTCATTCATCAAACAAAGGAAAAGGCTTTAAGAGAGGGTTCTTCAAAAGGAATCGAGAAGATGGAAATGATGATGCTCCTTCCTTCAAAAGGAAACGAGACATGTCCAAGATTCAATGTTTTCGTTATGATAAATATGGTCACTTTGTGAGGGTTTTCCCTCAACGACCTAAGCTTCAAGTTGCCATTGCAGATGTTGAAGAAGTTGCTCCACAAAAGGACTCCAGTGATTATCTATTTTATTCAGCTTTGTCTAGCAATGTTTCTACTGACTCTAACACTTGGTTAATTGACAGTGGTGCTTCTAGGCACATCACTGGTTTCAGAAGTCACCTCTCAGACTTAATGCAAAGCAACTCCAGTGATCAAGTTGTTATTGGAGATGATGCTAGATATTCTGTAAAAGGGATTGGAAACTCCACTCTTCACTTGGATTCTGGAATTTCTTTAGAGTTGAATGATGTATTGTTCGTACCAGGGATAAAGAGGAACCTTGTTTCAATTTCAGCATTAGAAGACAAGGGTTATCAAGTTGCCTTCTCTAAAGGAAAAGTTCTTATATGGGCAAAGAACTCCAGCTTCAAAACTGCTCAAGTAATTGGAGTTAGACATGAATGTCTCTACAGGCTATGCACTCGTCCTCTTCAAGCACTTGTGCATAACAGTACCAACATGTGTGATCTTTGGCATCGAAGATTGGCTCACATTCACTTTCGTGCTCTACCTATCATGGAGAAGATGGTCACCGGTCTTCCGAAATTCGATCAAGAACATGAAGGTACATGCAAGGGATGTGCCCTAGGCAAGAACACAAAAGGTACGTTTCATTCCAGTGAAAGTAGATCTAAATGTATTCTTGATCTCATTCATTCTGATTTGTGTGGTCCAATGTCTATTGCATCATCTAGTGGTTTCTTGTATTATATTATTTTCATTGATGATTACTCTAGAAAGACTTGGATTTATTTCTTGAGATCTAAAGAATCAGAAGAAGTATTAGAAAGATTCAGAGAATTCAAAGCGCAGATTGAAAATCTGTCTGGGAAGAAGATCAAGGTATTGAGATCTGATAATGGTGGAGAATACTCTTCTGGGTCATTTCGAGATTTTTGTATTGAAGCAGGGATTAAGAGGGAGTTCAGTGTTCCCTATAATCCTCAACAAAATGGCATTGCTGAAAGGAAGAACAGGTCTATCATGGAAGCAGTGAAAGCCATGATCCATGATCAAGACCTGCAAATCTCTCTTTGGGCTGAAGCATCAAGAACAGCTGTCTATGTTCAAAACAGGAGTCCCCACAGGATCTTAGAGAATAAAACTCCTGAAGAAGCATTCTCAGGCGTGAAGCCTGAAGTTAGTCATTTGAGGATCTTTGGCTGTCCAGTCTATGTTCATATTCCAAAGGAAAAGAGAACAAAGCTAGAACCTTCTGGGAAGAAAGGAATTCTTGTAGGCTACAGTGAGACATCAAAAGCTTACAGGATTTACATTCCAGGACAGAAGTCTATTGAGATTAGTAGAGATGTCACATTTGAGGAAGATGTTGCTTACAGAAGGTCCAAAGGCACTCCTATGGAGATTGATGAAGAAGAACCTCCTCAAGATATGGAAGTTGACCATATTCCAGAGGAGAATATAGAAACTACAGAAGATATTGATCCAGCTGAGCCTTTGGATCCTACTGATGGGCCTCTAGACATTGTGATTGGAAAGAAAAGACCTCTTTGGGCTCGCAAGACTATGCAGGAAGCAGAGAGGTTTGCAGCTCCAAGAGGAGCCTTCAGAGAAAGCAAGAGACCTCACAAGTTCTCTAGTTATGTTGCCTTAATGAGTCAGATTATTGAGTCAGAGCCTTCAAATGTTGAAGAAGCTTCTAGTCAACAAGTATGGAAGGATGCCATGATTGAGGAGTATCAGTCTATACTCAAGAACGATGTTTGGGATATAGTTCCTAGACCCAAAGACAAATCTGTGGTATCTTCTAAGTGGCTCTTTAAGATCAAGCATGCAGCTGATGGGAGCATTGAGAAACACAAGGCTAGATTTGTGGCTAGAGGGTTCTCACAAAAAGAGGGAGTTGACTATGAAGAAACTTTTGCTCCTGTGGCTCGTTACACGTCTGTTAGAACCATCATTGCTATTGCTGCATCTAGAGGATGGAAGATTCACCAAATGGATGTAAAGACAACTTTTCTGAATGGCATAATAGAAGAAGAGGTCTACATTGAGCAACCAGAAGGATTTGAGGTGCATGGGAAAGAGTCTCATGTCTGCAAGCTGAAGAAGGCCTTGTATGGTCTTAAACAAGCTCCTCGTGCATGGTATGAAAGAATTGATCAGTATCTTTCAAGTCTGGGTTTCTCAAAGAATGATGCAGATTCTAACCTCTACTTCAAGGTAGTAAATGGTGAAGCATTGATTTTGGTTTTATATGTTGATGACTTGATCATTACTGGTGAAGAACATCTAATACTAAAATGCAAGAAGGAATTAGCTTCAGAATTTGAGATGAAGAATCTAGGTCTTATGCATTACTTTCTTGGCTTAGAAGTGTGGAAAAATCCAGATGAGATGATTCTAAGTCAAGGCAAGTATACTGTTGACATTCTCAAAAGGTTTGGTATGATTGACTGCAAACCTATGTCTACACCCATGGAGACTAACTTAGATAAGTTGAAAGAAGCTGCAGCTAGTTCAGAACCAGTGGATTCTACGATGTATAGACAGTTGATTGGTTCATTGATGTATCTAGTTAACACTAGACCTGATATCTGCTATGCAGTGAGTGCACTTAGCCAGTTTATGTGTGAACCAAAGCAAATACATCTTGTAGCAGCTAAACATATCCTGAGATACTTATGTGGCACAATTGGATATGGGTTGAGATATTCTTCAAATGTGGATTTAGAGCTGCATGGTTTTACTGATTCTGATTGGGCAGGATGTGTCTCAGATCGGAAGAGTACTTCTGGTTGTTGCTTCAGTTTGGGGACTGCTATGATCTCCTGGTGTAGCAGGAAACAGTCTTCAGTGGCCTTGAGTACAACTGAAGCAGAGTATATTGCAGCTTGTGTGGCAGCTCGTGAGGCAGTGTGGCTTCGTAAGCTCCTTGCAGGATTGTTTGGACAATCAATGGAGCCTACTATTATACACTGTGATAATCAAAGCTGTGTGAAGCTTTCTGTCAATCCTGTGTTTCATGACAGAACAAAACATGTTGAGATCAAGTACCACTATATTAGAGATATGGTACAAAGGAAAGCTATATAGTTGAGGTATATCAGCACTGAAGAGCAAACGGCAGACATTCTCACCAAGCCTCTCGCCAGGATTAAGTTTGTATACTTCCGAGAGAAACTTGGTATAGTGGAGAATGCAGCCGTGACTGAGAAAGAGTCTCAGTAATCAGTGATCCTTGTTGAGAATGCAACTCTTTGCTGAGAAAGAGTTGAGGTGCAAGCCCTTGTTAATACAATTCTCTGCTGAGAGAGAGTTGAGGTGTAAGTCCTTGATAATGCAATTCTCTGATAAGAGAGAGTTGAGGTGAAAGCCCTTGTTTCCACCCTCTGGGAGAAGCTATGGTGGATGTCATGTGTGCGACTCCATGACAAACATCACGTGAGAGAATCCGTGATGAGTTTATACCATCTATGGGAGTAGCCATAATGGTTGATATCACGTTGAGGTGATATTCTATTTTGTTTTCATTCTAACCTAATGTGTCTTGTGCAGATGAAAGTTCATCCCTAGCTGAGAGGGAGTGTTGATGTTAAGTACAGCGTCGGTCTGCACTTTCCAAGAAAGATTATATTAAATATTATCTAGAGCCGACCTTATTTTGTGTTATATCCTTCCCTTGTTGACTGGCCGACCTAAGTCACATTTATTCATTTATCATTACTTGCTCAAAGGCCGACCTATATGAAGAGGCGCCAAGAAGGTATATATACAAGGTTACCTTTTGATGTTTATACACATTCGAATACACAAAAAGAAGTTCGCTATTTTGGCAAAGCAGAATTCGCAGTCATAGAAGAAGTTCATACTTAGAATTCGCAGTCATAGAAGAAGTTCATTCTTGGATTCGCAGTCATAGAAGAAGCTCATACTTGGATTCGCATTCCTAGAAGAAGTTCATACTTGAACAGCAGATCATCATTACTGTAGTAGCAGACCGAGTTCAAGGAAGAGCACATTTAATTGTATCTAAGCATTAAGGAGAAGTGCAAATCCATTAGCCATTGTTGGGCTGTATTGTAAGCAGATTTCTGTCACTATATTATCACATATATAAGAGAATCATTTGCTGGGTTTTTCTCCCTCAAGAGGAGGGTTTTCCCAGGGTATCTTGTTGTGTTCATTGTCTTATGTATTACATTTCTGTTGAATGATTTGTTATCTAATCTGATCTAAGAAACACTAACAATACCAAGTCTTGTGCACACACCACCAAAGAGATAAAAAAGAGAGATGAATGACTTGCTTGCAGCAGTAGAAGAGAAAAAATTGCAAATGGAGAGGACAAGGGCGGCCATCGCAGCATCCATAGCTAGTGGTCATGGTGCTCAAGTCCAACCAAAATCAGAGGAGGATACATGTCAAGGCGCTTTTAATGTGGCAAGTAGTACTTATTAGAAGAACTTGGTAACTACATTGATAATTGTGGGAAAAGGCTACAAGGCACCTTCTCGCAAAGACTTGAATGGGAGGTTTGTAAATTTTAATTTTTTATGCTAATTTATACTTTAGTAATTTGTGTTGAATTTTAGGACAAATTCATGTTCATTAATTTATGTTAAATTTATGTACTTTTTTATTTAAAAATTTAAATTTTGCACTTCTAGATTGCTCGCAAATGCAACTAAAAGGACAAACCTAATAGTGGAAGAATAAAAGAAGGAATGGAAAAAATATGGCTGCACCATTCTTTCATATGGGTGGACGGATGGGAAAAAACGCACTATTATCAATATTTTGATAGTTTCAAATGGTGAGGTTGTTTTTTGAAATCCATGGATGCCTCAAACAAAGTAAAAAATGTTGAAACATTGTTTCTAATGTTGGAGGAAATTGTCATGGAGGTGGGCATAGAAAATGTGGTGCAAATCATAACTGATAATACAACAGCATGTGGCAGTTGAGAGATTGCTCCAAGATAAACATAAGACAGATTTTTGGACACCTTATGCAACACATTACATTGCCTTCTTTTGGAGGACATAGGCAAACTTGATTGGTGACACTTGTTGTAGATGATGCAAGGAGCATCACAAAATTTATCTACAATCACCCTTGGGTTCTTCATTTGATGAGAGATCACACACACGGGAAAGAGTTGGTAAGATTGGGTGTCATAAGATTTGCAACAATTTTCCTAACATTGCAAAGCATTATTGATTCTTTGACCACTTTGAAACAAATGTTTGTGAGTCAAGCATGGCTAGTCTCATCTTATTTAAAGAAGCCTGAAGGAGAGAGGATTGCAAGCATATTTTTGACAACCTTTTTGCACAAAGAGCTACAGAGATCGTGAAGGTAACATCTAAACTTTGAATTTAAATCATTCATTAATTCATTCACCAGAACTAATTCTTAACACTGCTTAAATGATTAAACATTAAATACTAGTGCAGAAACTTAAATCCATCACAGAAACACAATAACACCAAATTTATATGGAAAACCCCATAAGGGAAAACCATGGTGAGGATTAACTCACACTATAGAGAGTATCAAAACCGATTACAAAAGGCTCACTGCCCGAGAAACAAGGCTCACTGCCAAAACAAGGACTCATTGTTCGGATCAGGACTCACTGTCCAACATGGCTAACAACCTAGAGGGCTCACTGCCACAAAGATACAAAAAAGATAGAAGAGATACATTATAGAGAGAAGACAATCTCAATGCAATGGAAAAATCCACCACAATTTGCTCAACCACTTGCAGACATGCATGAATGATAGAGTACACCTTCTACTCACTGCATCTGAAAACTCAGCATTTAGGCTTCGCACTGATCTACCACACTCGCATCACACACACTCACTGATTCGCATCAATATTGCATCTATCTGCTCTATTTCTTTGCACTTATCTCTCTTTGTACATCCTTTCACCACTAATTCATCCTATATTTATACCATCTTCAACTTTGAAACATATCCAAATTCGGCCATCCAAATTCAAATTCAAATTAGATTGGCGCCAAAACATCCTAGGGTGGAATTAGAATGAGGGTGACCCAAACACACTTCATAAGGACCCAAATAGATCCAACACGCTTCATCAACTCCAAATGTAGTGTTCAACACAAGGTTAGCCAAACCGGTGTAAAACACATAGAACCATTAGCAACGAATCTTCCAGCTATCGAAATTATCTTCAATACAACCAAAACAACTCAACTCTAAAACCGCAAGTCATAAGGCTTTACCAAAGAGAAATCCAGACCAACAACATTTCTCCCAGACCTCAACTAGAAACACAGAAAACCATAGTTCACAACTGGTGAACATAACTTGCACTGTACAATGAATCAACAACCAAAAATCTGGATATAGCATCTTCTAACAACCATGATCAACATATCTGAACTGCACAAACATAGCAGCAAAACATGAAGAAAAACTCGGAGCAACCATCGAACACCTACAATCGTTTTTCAATACAAATTTCTCAATATCCACAACATATACAGTCAATAGCAACCAGTGGATAACTAATTGACCAGTTGACATCAATGACAACACCTTCATTCTTTCCATTCTTGCAACAATCTCCCCTTTTGTCATTGATGGCAACACATGATGCGAAAAAACATCAAAGACACCATACTAGCTCTTAATACACTTCTCAAGATTTTTCTTTCTATTTCTCCCCCTTAGTAGATAATCTTTTATATTCTTCCTCTTTTCTCTTTCACACTTTCTTCCTCTCCTCTTTTTGTTTGGTTTTTTTCATATTCTCTCTCCTCTTTTTCACATGCTCCCTCTCACCCTTTGACATCAATGGCAAAGGCAAAAGATATTTTACATTAATTTCCCCTTTGACATTAAAAATAGAATACTCACAATGACAACACCTGACACTACCTCCTCCCCCTAAGAGGTAGCCACCAAAACATCAGTCCAGAAGAAAGATAGATCCACCAAACTGATGCATCTCCATATGCATCTAGTTCAAGAAAGGAGGGGCAATAACTCCTAACTTCTCTTGGAGATACTCAAAAATATTTTTAGGAAGAGCCTTTGTAAATATATCAGCAACGTGATCCTTCGTCGGAACATATTCAAGTTTTATTTCATTCTCCATGACCTTCTCTTTCAAGAAATGATACCTGATAGATATATGCTTCATCCTCGAGTGCATCATTGGATTCTTTGAAATGTTAATTGCACTTGTTTTATCACAAAAGATAGAAATAGGATCATCATGCACCACTGTGATATCTTTCAATGTTTGTTTCATCCATAGAACTTGTGTACATCAAGATGCAATAGCAATATACTCAACTTCAGCAGTAGACAAGGAGACTGAATCTTGCTTTTTACTCAACCATGCCACCAATCTGCAACCAAGAAAGAATGCACCACCACTTGTACTCTTCCTATCATCTACGCATCCAACCCAATCTACATCTGTATAGGCACTTAGTGTAAAGTCAATATCTCTAGGATATCATAACCCATAATCTAGAGTGCCATTCAAATATCTGAAAATTCTTTTATCAGCAGCAACATGTTTTTCCTTAGGATCTTCTTGAAATCTAGCCACAAGACAGATAGCATGCATAATATCCAGTCTAGTAGTAATCAAATACAATACTCCACCAATCATAGATCTATACTTGCTCTGATCAGCCTTGGGTGAATCATCATCTTTACCCAGTTTGCAACTAGTCACCATAAGACTACATACCGGTTTGGAACCATCCATCCTGAACTTCTTCAACATCTCTTTCACATACTTTAACTGTGAAATAAAAAATTTGGCCACTATCTCATCCAATCTTTTTACATAAGCTTTAACATTTTCATCTTTAGACATATGTAGAAGCTCAAACTGTGTCTCCAAATTCTACAATTTTGCCTCTTTGACTCTTTCATCACCTTCGTGTGCCCTTTCCAAATCATCCCAGACTTCCTTAGCAGTCTTTAGATTTTGAACCTTAATCAACTCGGAATGTACCAGATTGTTCTTCAAAATGTACTTCGCCTTATTGTTCGCTTCATGTGCTTTGATCTCATCAGCCGTACTCGGACCATTAGCAGGAGTGTAAGGATTCTTGTAAGCTTTCTCCACATCATATCCACAATATTCCAAATATTTTTCCATCAATATTTTTCAGATAGCATAACTAGTTCCATCGAACCTCAGATAATCATAAACCATTTTGCCAACCATCTTGAACCTTCTTCAAGCAGTTAAGCTCTTCACCAAGGAACCAAGCTCTGATACCAATTGTTGAACAAGACAACTGAGAAGGGGGGGGTGTGAATCAGTTGTAAACACTAAATACCAGTGCAGAAACTTAAATCCATCACACAAATACAATAACACCAAATTTACGTGGAAAACCCAATAAAGGAAAACTGCGGATGAGGATTAACTCACACCATAAAGAGTATCAAAACCGATTACAAGAGGCTCACTGTCTAAGAAACAAGGTTCATTGCCAAAACAAGGACTCACTGTCCAACAGAGCTAACAACCCAGAGGGCTCACTGCCACAGAGATACAAAGAAGATAGAAGAGATACGTTACAGAGAGAAGACAATCTCAATGCAATGGAGAAATCCACCACAATTTTCTCAACCACTGGCAGACATGCATGAATGATAGAGTACACCTTATGCTCACTACATCTGAAAACTCAGCATTTAGGCTTCGCACTGATCTACCACATTCGCATCAAACACACTCACTGATTCACATCAATCTCACATCTATATGCTCTATTTCTTTGCACTTATCCCTCTTTGTACATCCTTTCACCACTAATTCATCTTGTATTTATACCATCTTCAACTTTGAAACGTATCCAAAGTTGGCCATCCAAATTCAAATTCAAATTAGGTCGGTGCCAAAACAGCCTAGGGTGGAATTAGACTGAGGGCGACCCAAACACACGCTTCATAAGGACCCAAATAAATCCAACACGCTTCATCAACTCCGAAGGTAGTGTTCAACACATGGTCGGCCAAACTAGTGTAAACACATAGAACCATTAAGCACAAATCTTCCAGATACTGAAATAATCTTCAATACAATCAAAGCAACTCAACTCTCGAACTGCAAATCATAAAACTTTACCAAAGAGAAATCCAAACCAACAACATTTCTCCCAAACCTCAACCAGAAACACAGAAAACCATAGTTCACAACTGGTGAACATAACTTACACTTTACAATGAATCAACAGCCAAAAATCTGGATATAGCATCTTCTAACAACCATGATCAACATATCTGAACCGCACAAACATAGGAGCAAATCCTAGAGCAACCACTGAACACCTACAATCTTTCTTCAATGCAATTTTCTCAATATCCTCGACATATACAGTAACAACCAATTGATAACCAATTGACCAATTGACATCAATGACAACACCTTCATTCTTTCCATTCTTGCAACACAATCAACACCACCAACCTATCCATGCAGCAAGGTACTTCCTCAACCCTCATTTTTTCTATTCAAACACCTTCTTAAATCCTAATGGAATGGTTATGGAGGGCCTTGCCACATGCATTCAAAGGATGATACCCCAGGTTGAAGTGATAGACCTCATTACCAAAGAATTGGAAAGTTACAGAATTGGAAGGGTTACTCTTTTCTTCGGAGTTATCTATCCGAGGAAGAACCACTTAAACACTAGGTATAAAATTTGGAGTCTTTATTTGACATGCATCTTACAAGTTACAAAATTTTAAATTTATTGATAATTTGATAAAATATTTTTTGACTTTGCTTTCTAACTCTTGATTTTTTTATTTTGTAGTCTTGGTGGTCAAATTGGGGTGCAAATACACCAAATCTCCAAAGACTTTCCCTCCACATTCTATGCCAACCTTGTCGTGCATCTAACTGTGAGCGCGACTAGAGCTTGTTCCAGGCCATCCACACGAAGAAGAGGAACAACTTAGCCCAAAAATGCCTCAATGACCTTGTCTTTGTGCAATACAACCTTCGGCTACGCACAAGAAGGGTAGAGTACAAATCAAAGGATCCCATTGATTTGAATGAGAAAGCTCCTTATAGCGACTAGACAAGGTGGGATGAACAGCCTCCATTGTTTACCAAGGATAAGAATTTGGATTTTGAGAGATGGGCATTGGAGGATGTGGGACTAGGTGCAGTTGGAGATGTAGGGTTGGATGGCATTGATGAGGCTAAGGAGGAGTCATTGTCATCTACCATCAAGATGGAGGTCAAGCCACTACCTTCTATGCCAAGCAAGGAGCCACAACAAACTCCAAGGACTAGGACCTCTACCTCTCCCCTAGTTTTCAATAGATTAGGGAAGAGGAACATGTAAAATGTTGTATTTACTTTTAGTTTTTGAGTTTACTATTTTCATTTTGTCAACTATTTATTGTATAGGGCTATCAGCCATCCAGATTCCACATGAAGATGCGATTTTGTACTCAATTTGCATTCAAATCAATCAAATTTAATAGAAAACACTTTTGTACTAATTTATGGACTCATTGGATTTTGCAAAAAAAATTGTGTTTCTAAAGTAATTTAATCAATTTTTTAAGTTGCCGAGTTTTTGTTGAGTCGGATTTTTTGGGCCTGCCGAGTTTGTGCCAAGTTCAGGTCGGATTTATGAATTTAAGAATGGGATGTGAATTAAATGATTGTTGAATATGTAAAAATGGGCTGGTCGAAAGAACTATAGGGATTTCTCAACAAACACAATTGGTAGGTGTATTGTGAAATTCAATAGACTTTGATTGCAGTCACTCATTGTGATCCAAATGGGGCTTTTGATTTGGGATATGCACAAGTGAGAAGTGGTTTGAAGTAAATGCAATTGGCAGGCCATAACAGATATGTATGAAGAATGACAGTATAGAAAAGATACATGAATTGTTGGACAAATTATCCAAGTGTGATGTAATTTCATGGGCTGAAATCATTTTTGGACATGTACAAAATGACATAATGCAACTAGAAGGTTGACAATATCCTGAGCACAAGATTGTTGGCAGAAAAAAATCATCAAAACTAGATTGTATGAGATAAAATCTGTGTTCCATGAAGATACATACCCAACCCTCAAACCCACATCCCTATCCCTCAAACTTTAATTATTATCTTAAATCCCTAAATTGAGTTTTGTAACCTTATAAATAAGTGTTGTGAGCACATAATTTAATAATATTAGTTAATGCTACACTCATGCTTCTGAGATATCATTCAAGTGAATATTTTCTATGTTTGTGTTTCTAAGAATTTTATTTAATATTTCAATGATTAGATAGAAAGTAGGTGATTAAAATCAAGCTTTGTATTGATATTTTTATCTATTGAGCTTGTAGCTTTAATTACAACTTAGCTGTTCACTTCTTGGAGTTTTGTGTCATTATTTGTTTAAAACAATTATTCCTTTGAAAACTCAAGTGCGCCAGCTTATTGTTTTCAACTTTTAGCCAGTAGGAAGGTGTTGTTGTGTTAGATTCAATTACTTTGATTTAAGTCTTAAATTCCATAAACTCTTTTTTGTGGGAAAGAACTGTTTGAGGTCTCGTGCTCATACCCGAAGCAAAAAGATCGCGCAGAAGTTATTTTATTTGTTTCACTATTGCAAAACCCCCAAGATATATAGTAACAGTGTTGGTAATTGTAAATCTTTTCTATAGCTTATCATCTAGGGTTAGATTTAGTTTCTAAGGAGCTAACCCTTGACTCGCATACTGTTCCAGTTTGAGTTGTCTTGGAAAAGACAAATTAAAATGTTAACAAACAATATATCCCACATAATGGCTTCAAAGAATATAATTCTTGCTAAATAAATATTTCATTGTCTCAATAAGTCATAAATTTCAAATAATTCCAGACAAATGCAATGAAACTGAAATTGCCAATTTTGAGAAGAATGTCATATTCATGTACAATTGCATACACTTCTATGCATCTAGAAAATGGCAAAAAAATAAAATTTCCATTAAACAACAACAACTAACTTTAAATTTATAAAAGCAAAACAATCAAGTTTTCCACATTGTTTATCTGTTATAAACTATGAATGAAGAATCAAGTTTTTCACTAGAGAATGAATGCAAAATTTGAATATACAAGAAACAAAATTTATTGGAATTAAATTTCCTGGCCTAGATGTTTAGGTACAAGAATGTGATATTCATCGATTTAATCAATAATTAAAGGGCGGGAGGGGCAGGGGCGATGGGAGATATTTGTAAATTTTGAGTTTTCATTCCTGAACTTGCAAACTGAAAGAAGCATACCTTCGCAACGGGCAACAATAGTTCCCCATGGATCAATAATCATGGCATCACCATAGCTTTCCCTTTTTTCATTATGCTTTCCAGCTTGTGAAGCAGCAACAACCTGCCTGGTTGAAGAAAGATCAGTAACATGAACATGAAATTGTAAGAAAACCAAATGCTTGAAACTAGGGCGCACAATACGCAAAAGCTAAACTATTTAGTTATAATTAGACAAATCAACAGACTACTTATCATAATTCTCTAAGATATCATCAAAATTTGTACTTGAGGCACTAATGACAACTAAGCAATACATTAAAAACAAGTAGAGAATGACTGGAACACTCAAGCAATGAAATCCAACAAATGTAGAGCTGCTTGCGACAAACTATGAGGAAACATAACCTGAACTACGTTAAAAGTGAAAAATATTTCCTTGTAAACTCTTTCAGAGAAGACCTCTATTTCAATATAAGGGGGTCTGTGATTACAACAACTGAAAATATGATCAAATTTTATATAGTGATGTATTTGCTCCCAGATACCTTTTTCTTCTAGGGGCATTTATAAATACCCTTTCAGCGGAAGCAATGAAGTGACTTTGAAAGAATAGAAAGACTTTGGAAGAAGGAAAATAACAAATGGATCAAAAACAAGCATGTAAAGAGTCAACAGTCAAGGTTTTCTCAGTAGGAAAGTCCTAATTTAAAGTGGATAATAGGACCAAAAGAAGACAACATATGTCTGTCATTTCATCATGATTATGTATAGGTTTGCTAAAGTATGGACTAGCGATTTGTATCAGTCCTCAATGTGTTCATGATCAGAATAATATAGAAGCTAACATTTAAAAAAATATGAAACGTTCACTTCTTCCCTTCAAATGATCTATGATAATAAGATCTTTTACTATATATACTGCACCAAAACATACCTTGAACTGACATATCTGAATCAAACTCCTAGTCTCTTTGCCCATATAACCTTGTAACTAATTTAACATCATTGCAACTATAACCCCTTGATGGCGCTTCATCCTTTAAGAAATACAAGAGTGGGCACTATTTTTCGTCATTTGCATGACTCCCTCAGTAGTTGGCTTGTCCTCTGAAGCATAGATGATAGTGCAACTAGGTTTTATGATTATTATTAGTTGTGTCGGCACTTGCATTTACCCATGCATACACAAAATATCCATTTGTTATTATAAATAAAGAATGTTTTGCAATTGTTTAAAATAATATAGAAGCAGAACTCAGCAAAGAATTATGATTAATCAGCACTCAACAACGAGATAGAACTTGAAGATCCAGTGCCTCGTGGAGAGACTGATAAATCCATTAAAGAGGAGATTGACAATTTTAAACTGTCAAAATCATGATTAATGCTGTGACTGTGTCGAAAGAATGTGAGGTTGAAATTGGCACATTCATCCCTATTTAATGGCAATGTATAAAAGGTAACCAGCTATCCCTTGTGTCAAAATGAGTTTATCATAAATGCATAAATTACTGTTTGTATTGATGATTCTAATTTTTCTATTGAGAATGGTATGTCTCAAGAATCTGAGTTTGGAAATGTACAGAATCGGGTAAATCTATTGGAATGCTATTTAAACCTAGGTATGAGCATCAATGAGGGTTCTTTCAGTTTCAGTGGCATAGAAGATATTCATCTGGATAATGATTTGTTGTACCCAAACCAAATTTTTTGCTTCATTAAGGCATTTTGCTTATAATGGTCTAAACCTTGTAAAAATGATGTCAGAACATAGTTTTTGGGCAAATCAAGTATGGGCTTTTAGTCAGTTTGATGTCAAGAAGATACTGGTAAAATTTGAAAAAATTGAAAATTAGGGTTTTTGGACCCCTTGTTTTTAGGTCAAAAACCCTAAAAATTGAAACTTGTCAGAATTGACTGAAAATTGTTTTGATTAGCTTATTTTGCTTCACAATCACAATGGTGAAGTCAGATTCAGTTAAAACTCAGTTTAAGTCTGGTGGGTAGTTTTCACTTTTTCAAGTGAAAAGTTAAGATCTCCAAGGTCAACAACAATGGCAAATGGCCAAGTATCAGGTGTCAAAATCTAAACTTGAAACGCTCCGGTGAAGATTCTATGGCAAAATATGTCCAAAATGATGTTTTGTTTCGGAGGGGATTTTAGTCGAGGTGAAAATGCTGAAAATTTCTCTTTGGGACAAAAGTGCACCTGCTAGCCAGGGGCACCCTTGATTTCAGGGGTCCAAATCAACTTTCTGAGATTTGTCACCTCCAAGAGGACTTCTCTGGAATCATGTCAACTTCACGATGAGCCTACCAACTAGTTTGAAAGATATGTCTAGCACTTGAAACTGGAGATTGAACGCGAAATGAGGGAGATGAAAAAATGACCAACACTAGAGCAAAAAGTGTGCTTGCTAGCTAGGGGCACCCATCTTTTTGAAGCACCAGATGGAGGTTTCTGATCAAATGGCATCGAAGATGTTTGTTTCAAACTTGGTCTGGCTTCGCAATGCATCCGTCAGCAGATGAATCTAAGTTGCTGGATTGCCGAAATCAGGAGTCAAACATAGGGTTTATGTCATAGTCAAAAATGTCAAGAAAAAGCAAAAGCGCCCCTGGCCTCCAGGGCACCCAAGGTTTTGGAACTTCAAATGTTGTCTTTTCGATCATCTTAGATACTCATCCTGTCCATGACACTTCCAACTTTCCGTTGCATACCTCAGCTGAGTCAAAAGACTTGATAGTAGCCTGCAATCAGAGGTTTAAGTGAATTTTTAGCCAGTTGCAAAAATGGCTCTCTGGGAAGAAAAGTGCCCTTGGAGGCCAAAGGCGCCCATGTTTTTTAGCTGCCAGATGATGTTTTTAGGAAAAGTGCTCTCCAAGAGCTCTTGTTCAGAATCTAGCCAACTCCGCAATGAGCCTGTCAGCCAGTTCTGAAGTTTTGTCAAACACTGGGAAATGTAAGATGAAGGTTGGTCAAAATAACCTTGAAAATGATGAAAATGCATTGAAAAATTTTCCGAGTCTAAGGCCAAAAGCACCCTTGAAGGC
>CM021103.1:372592172-372612459 GCA_007115665.2 Sequoiadendron giganteum | reverse complement strand
TTTTAAGTTTTAAAGAGGTTTGACGAAAATAAATTTTTGAGAAGTGGAATGGGGACTAGTCTCTTTCCATTCCCACTTCTCCAAGTTGTCTTGGAAGTCTCCCAAGCTCTCATACATGTGTGAGCACACATGGGTGAATGTGCTTGGGAGAGTGAATGGATGAGTGACAAGTGTCACTTCCTCATTCAAAGGAATTCAAATTTGAATTCCTATAAAAAACCATGAACAAGGGTTTTGGGGGTTCTCTTTTGCATTCTTTGTTTTTGAGTTGTAATTTTGCTTGGGAGCTCTTGGATTTGGCTTGGGAGATTAGAGAGCAAGCTTGGAGGAAGAGTTGGGCTCATTCTCTTCACATCCCTCCTCATCTTGGATTAAGGTAGAATCAACAAACACTTTTGCTTATTATCATTTTTAAATTTACATGCTATGTACATACAATTGTGTGTTTGAAATTCTTTCTCATAAACTTTGGTTTTGTGTTTGTTCTTGGGTAAAAGGGTTGTAATGGGATAGGCTCACCCAAATTTGGGAAGAACATCCCAAGTTGGGAATGGTTGGAGTAAAAACCTCCATGGGGACACGTTATTCCTCCTTATAATGGAGAGGTAAAGAAAGGGTACGAGTACCCATATGCTTTGTGAAATGTGAAGGGTGGTTTGGGTGGAAAAAGAGATGTGAAAGAAGGGTTGGTAATGAAGGGATGAAAACTTGTGATGGTTATCCATGGTGTATACTTTTGAGTCTCCAAAATGGAGTGTGTAGTCCACCCTCCATTCCCCATTGTGGGTTCATAATGAACTCTTTGTTATGTGAAATTTCCTTTGGGTGAGTGAAGTTTCTTGTGTGCAAAATATGTGGTTGAATGATTGTTTGGTCTTGGAAATGTTTGTGCCCGGTTTCCATGTTGCCTCCTAGCTCAAGGGTGGTTGGTTTTCCAGCCAAAGGTTGGGAGGTGAGCTCCCCATTGGCCTATAGAAGAGATTTTGTGCCTTGTAAAATTGCAGGTTTGAAGAACTCATTGCTTGAAAACAACTATGTTCCTTGCTGATCTGTATTAGTACTATCCTTTGGAGAAATTTTCCATCGTGGAGTTAAATGCCATAGCCATGATAGGCTATTATAGTGAGCTTGTGATATCTGTTGTTAATATGTAATTGTTGTATGAAGTATATCCTTAGGGAAGAAAATTGCTACTCTATGTAGTAAGTATGGAAGAGTTACAAGAGTAACTGTTGTAAAAAATAAAAAGAAGAAAAAAATATGTTGTAAAGCTATTTTAAAAGATAGCTTTACACTTTATTGTTCTATTAGGAGGAGGAAGACTTTCATGTATCTATAAATAAATGAGTAGCTGCATATTTTGTTCAAAAAATAAATAAACTCTATTTGTTGTCCCTGTGATTAAATGTGCTTGGAATATGGAAGAAAATTATTTTGAGGTCTATGTAAATGTGCATACTGGGAAACTGAAGCCCTACCCCTTTGTTGTTTTGTATTAAAATAAAGTCGAGATTGTTGTTCTTTTGCAAAAAGAAAAGAAAAGAGAAATTTGTGTTTTATAGATCTACTGCTGCGAAAATTACATGAGAGATTAGAATGATATATACAGGTCAAGGAAAGATCATTTCCTTACCATTTTAGTAATTTTTTTTGTGCAGAGTAAATGCTGATTGAAAATCTGTTGATTACTGCAAATATGTAACTTTAAGGGATCTTTTATTTTACCCTTGCATTAGGACATTGTGCATTATTTTGAATCTGCTCATTAGATATATGCAAGTATAGTATTTGGGTTTGCTAGTTATTAATAAAACAAAAATAAAAGCAATCAGAATATTTCTTACTGCTCAAAATAAAATGGGAGTAAATCTGCTCAAACTATTTCCTTTTATGTATGTCAATAATACTGGAAGTAAACAAAATAAGTTTAAAACACAAAATGTGCACCATTTCAAATTTGTAAACGGATTAAATAAATTGCAAATATAGGATGCATTCATTTAAACCTGGTCTTATACATCTGTTACTTGGTTCACCCTCGGGTGACTGCTTTTGTGCTATGGAAACAGGAGTATAATACATTAGACAAATCTCAGTTTGTTTCCCTGTACATGATCTCTCAGAATTACCATATGGGCTAGTATCGACCAGCGTATGGACGATTTCCCCTCTCTTTACCACTGCGAGTTTTGAATGAAACTAGGATAAATGACCCATCTGCCCAGAACAAAAGAAAACATATTACTTTGTTTGATATTAAACAAAACAAAAGAGGATTGAAAACGATCAGGAATATATATTTTAAGGTAGTGGAAAACCTGCATAAATTTGTGAAGGGATGATGCAATATAGATGTCTGCCCTGTTATAACAGAGCGAATGTGTTATAAAAGAAATAGATAACAGGTGTGAGAAATAGGTTTCCCTCTACCCCATTTTCTCACCAGCGCCTCTATGGGGTTGTTCCAAACAAATAAAAGTCGCATGATCTGAACCATAGGGTTACTTGAAATGTGGGGAAATGGCATAGATCTTGTGCTAGCAGCTACGATAGGAGATGCCCCTTCTATGGACGGGTCGCTGGTATGATTATGGCCACTGCCTGCAAACAGAAGTGGGAACAAAAAAACAAAATAGAAGCATGTTAACGGGGAGACAGCCACCAATCTTGAACCTATCAATATTTACCATTGGCTACGATATCCTCTGGACTGAGTAGACTTTCCTTGTATGGTCAGCTTACCCCTGTCGCCTCTCCATAGCTTCCCTTGTAGCAGGAAACAATGGCTTCCAGCCACTGTCTTGTATCCGAGAAATCAGAAGTAGTTTAGCAATTAGGTTTTTTTTTCTTTCTGTTTCGTTTGTTGTGCATCTTTACTTTTATTATTTCCGTAACTTTTCACCCAGCCGTCTAAAGTGGTGTTCAAAATGGAACCCAAAAAAAATCAGATTTGGACATATAATCCTTTCTTTTATCTGCTTCGGCGGGAATATATGTTACTAAAACATACAGCATCATCAATATTGCTATAAGCTATATCTATTACATTCGACACAGTTGTTAATCTTATAGAAATATCATTATCAAAAATAAAGGTCACCGTTATCACTAGAATATTAACGTTAATATTGATGCTAATCTACTTTCTTGAGAAATCTTTAACGGTAGTCTTAAAATATATACATATATAAAAATCATTGATATGATTATTCAATGTATATTTTAATGTACATAGAAAATCATTGACTCTCTTATGAAATGAGAGTAGGTTTCACGTTTAAATAAATCATCTTCATCGTCGTGCGCTGGCGTCCCTCCCTTCCTCATACGTTTGGATAATCTTAATCCACTATTTACGTTACTTTATATTTCATTATCACTTTACTTTTACCTTGCAAAAAAAAAAAACATAGGCCTTCTAAACTCAAGGCAATTCACATGATAGAAAACAGTTAGGTTTCCATGGTTCTAGTTAATAGAGTTTTATAGTTAATAGGTAATATCTCTTTACTCATATTTTGTTTTTCCCTCTTAGGGAAATCAATAATATATGTATGTATAGGAATTTAAAATGTAGTTCTTTTATAAAAAAATTCTTAAATCCATAATTTTTTAAATTATTTTTTTAGTAAGTAATTATATATTTTATATATTTATTTATGTTTATATAATTTATTATTAATAATTAAATATTGAGATAATACTAAATAAGTTAAAATAAAAATTTAATAATTAACATGTAGATTATAAATATTTTAATTATTCACATAAATTTTGTGGTGAAATGTACTATTTGGATTTCAATAATATCATCAAAATGGTTAAGAGGGGTAGGGCTATCAAGTTACATGAGAACCCCCATCATGGAGGTCTTTCAAGAACATTAACTTTCTTACGAGAGTGAGTTTCAACTTTGGGTTGGTAGTTACGAAATTAGTAAACCTAGTGCTGTTGACAACCCGAATGCAATTTTATTCCCTTACCCTACCCTTGGGCAAATGATGTGCAATATAAGTACCATGTACATGTATGGTTGCTAAATGTTAGTATTTTGTATTATTATATATATAAAAAAAGAAGTTGTGTTTTGCCCTAGTGAAATTTTTGGGCATTACATTTTGTTCTTGAAGTTATACACCTTCAAGGAAGGTGAAAAGTATTTTTCTATACATTTGCTATGAGATTTGTTGTTCTCATAGCACACTTTCAAGGAGAGTGAGAAATATCTCTAGAAAGCAAGAAGGGTTTGCACTATTGGTAAGGGATTAATAAGTAGAATTTTATATTCAAATTAAATTTGTGACTTCAAGTTATTTCAAGGAAATAATAATCACTATAAGGTAGTGGTGTGTGTCTAGGATCACCATAAATGTTGTTGTTAATACATAGTGGTGGAAATACTTGTTGACTTTGTATTTCCTTGAATATGCATTAGTCAATCCATAGGAAACCTTCCCAACCCACTCATACTTAAAGAAGGAAAATCAATATATGGATAATTTATTTTTTAATTTATATTATTCATGACCGAGAACTAAAGGTATAAAGGGTGTATATGAACATGTGACATTTTAAGAATCATTACCATGTATATATGAAAAAAATTATTGTCTTTACACTATGATAAATCTTATCCTATATTTGTAATTCAATGTGGATTAATAGGGCTACCCCTATATAATTCTACTTTACTCTGAGTATAAAATTAGAAAGATTTAATATATTAGAGTTAATTTTATATGGCAAAAAATTTATTAGTGTTATTATTTAAGTTTAAATATTATAAGGTATATATATAAGTTAGATACAAATGCACACAATTCTTATTTATCAATGTTAACTATTTTAAGGATTAAAACATTAAGAAAACCATCATTACTATATAAATTGGCATGCAACAATATGAGTATAATAAAAATAGCAAATAACATCTTAAAAGTGTTGGAAGATGGTCAAGGCTCCCCTTGAGATTTGTGACAAGGGACTAACTGCCTCCCATGTGATCCATGTCTCTAACGTTTGTATCAGGCATTGATAGATCAATCTTTTGATGCAACGCCAAACATAGGCCAACCATTGGTATTAGAGCATTGGGTCATGGGTTTGAATCCCCTTGAGTAACGTTGAGGGAGAGATTGTTGGCAAATGATCAGTGCTCCCCTAAGGATCTGTGACAAGGGATGAATTTCCTCCCGTGTGATCCATGTCTTTACCATTTGTATCGAGCATTGATAGATCAATCTTTTGATGCAACGACAAAATTTGGACAACAAAAAGAATTTTATTAAATCAACTCCATCTCATTTATCAATAATTTTAAATATCTTTAAATATTGTTAAAGTTTAGTACTTATTTAAATCAAAACATTTGGAAAGTTCACTCTCACCTTAGGATGATTTTAGTGGTATTGACCCTCATAGTTATGGCACACTTTAGAGAACCTGTATAAAAGAATAAGATGTGTCTACTCACATCAAAGTATGTGCCTACTATAATCGTGCCTTTGAGCACCAAAGCTCTGGCTAAGACAATATCGAGTGTACTTTGTACCCCTAGTTGGATACACTCTATGTGCCCCTTGTCCAATGGCCATTGCCCACCAAATCACCTTCTTCTTCCTTCACTGTCCAATTATCACATGTATGCTTTATATAAATTTTAAGATGTGGTTTCTAAACCATCTCACCCTTTCACAAAGGTTTCCTTTAATTATTAATTAATAAATAAAAGTATTTCCTCCTTTTAATTTTTTTTTATAATATATTATGCATTAATCTCCATTTCAACCAAAAGATCATATTATCCTTTATTTTTATTTCTCCCTTTAATGCTTTCATAAATTTCTTTTCACTTTGGGGAAATTTTTCATAGCATTTCTCCCCCTATAATTTAGTTGTTATCACCATTAGCTTAATTTGAATCTACATCATAACTCACTAAAAATAATAATCTAAATAAGTTTTGATGTAACACTATCAATATCAAAGTAAACCTATCACTTTGATTTCATTTATTTTAGATTTTATCCAATAATTAGATTCTTTAGTTTATTTTTATTCAAAATTAGATCAATATAAATGTTTTTTTCTAATAAATAACATGATTACACTATAGACTCACTTTTGCATGAAGAAAATCATTATTTTACAAGGAGGTCATATAATTTTATATACTAAATATCCCATCTTGTAACCTTCACAATTTTCATTCATGTAAACTCTTATTGTTAAAAAAAAAAAATATTCTTATTTGATAAAAACAAAAATATTATCATACTATTATATATAAGATGATTAGTGAATGATATATGAATAATATTTCTATGAACTCACCTATTTCTAACACTCAATAGTATCCCAAGGTGATAATCATGCATTATAGACTACATGAGTATCCTCTTTTCCTAAATAATTGAATGGAATAAGTACAAAATTACCCTTAAATAAAGTATATATTATTTGACACAATAGTTCAAACAAAGTTATGAGCAAGTTTTAATCTAACAAGGATGTAATATAAAATAGCTTACTACTATGAATAGGGTATTTCTAACACCTAATCAAGTGAATTTTTTAAAATATATATCACCTTGTTATAGAATAATAGGTCGTGGATGAAATGATTAAACATCCAAGGATATGTTTTATAAAATATGAAATTTTATTGGGTTGATCAAGTTCATAAAAAAATACAATAAATAAAAATATGATAATCTTAGTAGGAATCTCAACAATAATAGAACATTAGTAAACTCTTATCACTCATAGATAATCTTTAGAATACTTTTAAATTCATGTATAACATGTTTACACTAATATCTAGTTCTTGTTTTTTCTTAAAAAAATTGGAGGTTGTTTCTCCCTTGTAAAGATATTCCATGTCCCCATGTCAAAAGACTATTAGAAAACTATTGAATTTCACATCTTATAAGTATTATTTTAACCAATATATTCAAATAGTATAGTATTACCTAATTCTATAATGTGAAAATGATTTTGAGATCTATTGTGTATGGACCCATGATGTAACTTACATTAAACAAACTTAGATTTCAAGTTTTTGTTTTTAACTAACAAGAAGTATAATAACACTACTTCCTAAAAATAGACATATAAGTAAATGGAAATCATCATAGATATACATTTTTTACACTTGCTAATGCCAAAACACTCTTTATTAAAAAAATATTCCTTGTACAAGAGGGTACTAACGAAATAGGAATATGAATAAAGTTGATATTGTCCATATACCTAGGAAAGTTGTGAGAAGTTTGTAATTTCTTTTAGTAGAAATAATATTTATTTTTATGATAGAGTAGATAATTCTATAAGACATGGATCTTCATAATGATATATAAGGAGCAATTATAAGTGACAAGAATGATCTAAAAGAGGTAAAATTGATCAAATGACAAGACCAAATTATCTTAGTGAAAATAAGCCACAATTTCATAGTCATTCCAAGGAAATGAACATGACTCTATGGCTAGTCATCCTTAACCCAATTTTATTCTCATTGACAATGCTCATTAAAATCATCTAACTTGCAATAGCCAATGAATTAGTGGTCGATGGAAATCCAATTAGGTTAATGTAGTTTTAATTATTACCAAAATATTATAAATTCTCGAAAGAATGAAATCATTAATATTTAATTTTGTAATGTAGACACTGAGAAGAAGAGATACCAACATTCTTTTCCTTTAGATAGGTCTAGAAGTTGAGTTACTAAATTGGTTGATTCCACTTATATTTTTATTTTGTACCTATCATACTTTTTTATTTTTATCACTTCACTTCATGCTTTCATTCAACAATCTCTATATGATTTGAACATCGATGTTGGACATTTATACTATATTGCAACATGTTTATAGATCTCTCCAATTCACAATTTCATATATTCTTAAATAATTTAGTGGCCAACTTCTTAGGCCCCATTTTAACTAGAAATAGTCATAACCAAATTTTGAATACTAATGTACACAAGTTTCCTCTAGGATTTCATCATATAATAAAATTAAATATAAATAATTAAGTCATCATAAACTCATGGAATGCAAATAAGACCATGTTCATGTTGATGTTAAGTACAACGTTGGTTTGCACTTTCCAAGAAAGATTATATTAAATATTATCTAGAGCCAACCTTATTTTGTGTTATATCCTTCCCTTGTTGACTGGCCGACCTAGGTCACATTTATTCATTTATCATTACTTGCTCAAAGGCCGACCTATATGAAGAGGCGCTAAGAAGGTATATATACAAGGTTACCTTTTGATGTTTATACACATTCGAATACACAAAAAGAAGTTCGCTATTTTGACAGAGCAGAATTCGCAGTCATAGAAGAAGTTCATACTTAGAATTCGCAGTCATAGAAGAAGTTCATTCTTGGATTCGCAGTCATAGAAGAAGCTCATACTTGGATTCACATTCCTAGAAGAAGTTCATACTTGAACAGCAGATCATCATTACTGTAGTAGCAGACCGAGTTCAAGGAAGAGCACATTTAATTGTATCTAAGCATTAAGGAGAAGTGCAAATCCATTAGCCATTGTTGGGCTGTATTGTAAGCAGATTTCTGTCACTATATTATCACATATATAAGAGAATCATTTGCTGGGTTTTTCTCCCTCAAGAGGAGGGTTTTCCCAGGGTATCTTGTTGTGTTCATTGTCTTATGTATTACATTTCTGTTGAATGATTTGTTATCTAATCTGATCTAAGAAACACTAACATGGTATCAGAGCGGGTGTGAAAAGATCGTGATCAGATTCAGATCTGTTGTTTGCAATCTTCATTAATCCTTTCTTTTCAGTCTATCTTTCTCAAGATGGTGAACGGTCTGAAAATCGAGGATAGACTCGAAGGGATCTCGAACTACACATCATGGAGGTTCAGGTTCATGCTGACCTTGGAAGAGAATGATTTGGCTGAGTTTGTGAAAACAAAAGTTCCCGAACCTGAAGGGGAAGAAGAGAAGCTGCAATGGAGGAAGAAAGACACTAGGGCAAAGAAAGCATTGGTTAATTCCGTCAAGGATCATATTGTACCAATTATCTTCAAGATGGATACAGCAAGAGAGATGTTTACAACCTTGGAAGAGATGTACGAAATCAACAACACCAGTCGAGCCCTTGCTCTGAAGCAACAACTTCATCATGTGAAAATGGCTAAAGGAGAATCTGTTGTTACATACTTCATGAGGATTTCAGAGATAAAAGATCAACTCTCCACTATTGGTCACATGATTGATGATAAAGACCTGACTATGCTTGCTCTCAATGGTCTTCCACTTTCATGGGAGGCGTTCATCCAAGGAATCAGTGCAAGATCCGAACTTCCCAAGTTTGATCGATTGAGGATTGATTGCATTCAGGAAGAGTCAAGACTAACAGCAAGGGGGATTGGTCAAAGCTCAAAGGATGAAGAATTACAATTTCTTACCTCTCATTCATCAAACAAAGGAAAAGGCTTTAAGAGAGGGTTCTTCAAAAGGAATCGAGAAGATGGAAATGATGATGCTCCTTCCTTCAAAAGGAAACGAGACATGTCCAAGATTCAATGTTTTCGTTATGATAAATATGGTCACTTTGTGAGGGTTTTCCCTCAACGACCTAAGCTTCAAGTTGCCATTGCAGATGTTGAAGAAGTTGCTCCACAAAAGGACTCCAGTGATTATCTATTTTATTCAGCTTTGTCTAGCAATGTTTCTACTGACTCTAACACTTGGTTAATTGACAGTGGTGCTTCTAGGCACATCACTGGTTTCAGAAGTCACCTCTCAGACTTAATGCAAAGCAACTCCAGTGATCAAGTTGTTATTGGAGATGATGCTAGATATTCTGTAAAAGGGATTGGAAACTCCACTCTTCACTTGGATTCTGGAATTTCTTTAGAGTTGAATGATGTATTGTTCGTACCAGGGATAAAGAGGAACCTTGTTTCAATTTCAGCATTAGAAGACAAGGGTTATCAAGTTGCCTTCTCTAAAGGAAAAGTTCTTATATGGGCAAAGAACTCCAGCTTCAAAACTGCTCAAGTAATTGGAGTTAGACATGAATGTCTCTACAGGCTATGCACTCGTCCTCTTCAAGCACTTGTGCATAACAGTACCAACATGTGTGATCTTTGGCATCGAAGATTGGCTCACATTCACTTTCATGCTCTACCTATCATGGAGAAGATGGTCACCGGTCTTTCGAAATTCGATCAAGAACATGAAGGTACATGCAAGGGATGTGCCCTAGGCAAGAACACAAAAGGTACGTTTCATTCCAGTGAAAGTAGATCTAAATGTATTCTTGATCTCATTCATTCTGATTTGTGTGGTCCAATGTCTATTGCATCATCTAGTGGTTTCTTGTATTATATTATTTTCATTGATGATTACTCTAGAAAGACTTGGATTTATTTCTTGAGATCTAAAGAATCAGAAGAAGTATTAGAAAGATTCATAGAATTCAAAGCGCAGATTGAAAATCTGTCTGGGAAGAAGATCAAGGTATTGAGATCTGATAATGGTGGAGAATACTCTTCTGGGTCATTTCGAGATTTTTGTATTGAAGCAGGGATTAAGAGGGAGTTCAGTGTTCCCTATAATCCTCAACAAAATGGCATTGCTGAAAGGAAGAACAGGTCTATCGTGGAAGCAGTGAAAGCCATGATCCATGATCAAGACCTGCAAATCTCTCTTTGGGTTGAAGCATCAAGAACAGCTGTCTATGTTCAAAATAGGAGTCCCCACAGGATCTTAGAGAATAAAACTCCTGAAGAAGCATTCTCAGGCGTAAAACCTGGAGTTAGTCATTTGAGGATCTTTGGCTGTCCAGTCTATGTTCATATTCCAAAGGAAAAGAGAACAAAGCTAGAACCTTCTGGGAAGAAAGGAATTCTTGTAGGCTACAGTGAGACATCAAAAGCTTACAGGATTTACATTCTAGGACAGAAGTCTATTGAGATTAGTAGAGATGTCACATTTGAGGAAGATGTTGCTTATAGAAGGTCCAAAGGCACTCCTATGGAGATTGATGAAGAAGAACCTCCTCAAGATATGGAAGTTGACCATATTCCAGAGAATCTGAAGAGGATACAGAACCTAAAGAAGATATTGATCCAGCTGAGCCTTTGGATCCTACTGATGGGCCTCTAGACATTGTGATTGGAAAGAAAAGACCTCTTTGGGCTCGCAAGACTATGCAGGAAGCAGAGAGGTTTGCAGCTCCAAGAGGAGCCTTCAGAGAAAGCAAGAGACCTCACAAGTTCTCTAGTTATGTTGCCTTAATGAGTCAGATTATTGAGTCAGAGCCTTCAAATGTTGAAGAAGCTTCTAGTCAACAAGTATGGAAGGATTCCATGATTGAGGAGTATTAGTCTATACTCAAGAACAATGTTTGGGATATAGTTCCTAGACCCAAAGACAAATCTGTGGTATCTTCTAAGTGGCTCTTTAAGATCAAGCATGCAGTTGATGGGAGCATTGAGAAACACAAGGCTAGATTTGTGGCTAGAGGGTTCTCACAAAAAGAGGGAGTTGACTATGAAGAAACTTTTGCTCCTGTGGCTCGTTACACATCTGTTAGAACGATCATTGCTATTGCTACATTTAGAGGATGGAAGATTCACCAAATGGATGTAAAGATAGCTTTTCTGAATGGCATAATAGAAGAAGAGGTCTACATTGAGCAACCAGAAGGATTTGAGGTGCATGGGAAAGAGTCTCATGTCTGCAAGCTGAAGAAGGCCTTGTATGGTCTTAAACAAGCTCCTCGTGCATGGTATGAAAGAATTGATCAGTATCTTTCAAGTCTGGGTTTCTCAAAGAATGATGCAGATTCTAACCTCTACTTCAAAGTGGTAAATGGTGAAGCATTGATTTTGGTTTTATATGTTGATGATTTGATCATTACTGGTGAAGAACATCTAATACTAAAATGCAAGAAGGAATTAGCTTCAGAATTTGAGATGAAGAATCTAGGTCTTATGCATTACTTTCTTGGCTTAGAAGTGTGGAAAAATCCAGATGAGATGATTCTAAGTCAAAGCAAGTATACTGTTGACATTCTCAAAAGGTTTGGTATGATTGACTGCAAACCTATGTCTACACCCATGGAGACTAACTTAGATAAGTTGAAAGAAGCTACAGCTAGTTCAGAACTAGTGGATTCTACATGTATAGACAGTTGATTGGTTCATTGATGTATCTAGTTAACACTAGACCTGATATCTGCTATGCAGTGAGTGCACTTAGCCAGTTTATGTGTGAACCAAAGCAAATACATCTTGTAGCAGCTAAACATATCTTGAGATACTTATGTGGCACAATTGGATATGGGTTGAGATATTCTTCAAATGTGGATTTAGAGCTGCATGGTTTTACTGATTCTGATTGGGCAGGATGTGTCTCAGATCGGAAGAGTACTTCTGGTTGTTGCTTCAGTTTGGGGACTGCTATGATCTCCTGGTGTAGCAGGAAACAGTCTTCAGTGGCCTTGAGTACAACTGAAGCAGAGTATATTGCAGCTTGTGTGGCAGCTCGTGAGGCAGTGTGGCTTCGTAAGCTCCTTGCAGGATTGTTTGGACAATCAATGGAGCCTACTATTATACACTGTGATAATCAAAGCTGTGTGAAGCTTTCTGTCAATCCTGTGTTTCATGACAGAACAAAACATGTTGAGATCAAGTACCACTATATTAGAGATATGGTACAAAGGAAAGCTATACAGTTGAGGTATATCAGCACTGAAGAGCAAACGACAGACATTCTCACCAAGCCTCTTGCTAGGATTAAGTTTGTATACTTCCGAGAGAAACTTGGTATGGTGGAGAATGTAGCCGTGACTGAGAAAGAGTCTCAGTAATCAGTGATCCTTGTTGAGAATGCAACTCTCTACTGAGAGAGAGTTGAGGTGCAAGCCATTGATAATACGATTCTCTGCTGAGAGAGAGTTGAGGTGTAAGTCCTTGATAATGCAATTCTCTGATGAGAGAGAGTTGAGGTGAAAGCCCTTGTTTCCACACTCTGGGAGAAGCTATGGTGGATGTCATGTGTGCGACTCCATGACAAACATCACGTGAGAGAATCCGTGATGAGTTTATACCATCTATGGGAGTAGCCATAATGGTTGATATCACGTTGAGGTGATATTCTATTTTGTTTTTCATTCTAACCTAATGTGTCTTGTGCAGATGAAAGTTCATCCCTAGCTGAGAGGGAGTGTTGATGTTAAGTACAGCGTTGGTCTGCACTTTCCAAGAAATATTATATTAAATATTATCTAGAGCCGACCTTATTTTGTGTTATATCCTTCCCTTGTTGACTGGCCGACCTAAGTCACATTTATTCATTTATCATTACTTGCTCAAAGGCCGACCTATATGAAGAGGCGCCAAGAAGGTATATATACAAGGTTACCTTTTGATGTTTATACACATTCGAATACACAAAAAGAAGTTCACTATTTTGACAGAGCAGAATTCGCAGTCATAGAAGAAGTTCATACTTAGAATTCGCAGTCATAGAAGAAGTTCATTCTTGGATTCGCAGTCATAGAAGAAGCTCATACTTGGATTCGTATTCCTAGAAGAAGTTCATACTTGAACAACAAATCATCATTACTGTAGTAGCAGACTGAGTTCAAGGAAGAGCACATTTAATTGTATCTAAGCATTAAGGAGAAGTGCAAATCCATTAGCCATTGTTGGGCTATATTGTAAGCAGATTTCTGTCACTATATTATCACATATATAAGAGAATCATTTGCTGGGTTTTTCTCCCTCAAGAGGAGGGTTTTCCCAGGGTATCTTGTTGTGTTCATTGTCTTATGTATTACATTTCTGTTGAATGATTTGTTATCTAATCTGATCTAAGAAACACTAATAGTTCATAGTTCTTAATTTTACTTGAATCATTGTTAAACAGTCTACCATAAAACTATGGAGAAAACTACAATCCTCTAGATCACTAGGATTTTTTAAACCCTAACTAACTAATAGACTAAAAATTAAGAAATAATGTTAGCGATTGTCCTTATGCATTTACATATATGATAAATTTTGTGGGAACATATTTCATGAGTTCACGCTTCTTATCTTTTTTTCAATCTTGTCAATTTTATACCTCCATATGCTCTTTCTAGGTTGTTGAGAACCATATCTTGATAGAAAAATCTTTTAATATGACACTAGTATTGTAGACATGTAAAATTGACCTAACACCTATCACACACCCTAAACGACATTTTCACATCATCGGTATCATTATCATTGAACATCACTGCATTTCACATCAATTTCATCAAAAACCCTAATTTCCCCTATTAATTGAATAATACAACATTATTTAATTAATTCACTTTTCAATCATTTTTGACTAATTAAATAAATCTCATTTATTTAATAAATTCTTGAAAACCTTATTTCTACTATTAATTGAATAAAATGGTATTATTTAATTAATTCACTTTTTATCATTTCGACCAATTAAATAAATTGCATTTCTATAATAAAGTCCTACTTACTTTATTTCATCTTGATTGATTAAATAACACCAATTATTTAATTATGTCACTAAATCACTTTATTCCCCTAAGTCGATTAAATTATTAAATCATAATAGTTTAATTAACTCACTTTCCCTCTAAATTTGAATAAATTAAATAAACTATTCAAGTTATCATCAAAAATCAAATCAAACTAATGTAATTTTGTTTTCGAAAGTCAAACTTGATTTGCACGTTCAACTCCAAAATGAATGAATTAATTAAATGAATTAATTAATCATTCTCAACCACTTTTCTAATTGAGTAAATTATGATCCCCTAATTTCTTAATCTATTCCTAACAAATCAATATATTCCTAATTGAGAAAATTACGATCTCCTCATAGATCAATCTAATTCCTAACTAATAAATCCATCTCTCAATCCCATAGATCATTCAATCTATTCTTCAATTACACAAAATTGTGCAATCTATTTTGCACAGATTATTCATGTCTAAAACCTCTCAACATCTCTCAACTGTCGATCTTGATTCAACATTGTTTAATCCTGATTGTCCATTTTAAATCATATTTTCTCTATAAAAAAACCTCTTTCCTCACAAAAAAGGATCGAAGAATCAACATATTCAGAAAACGAAGTAATACCAAAACACCATTGATAGAGCTTCAACATTTCTTCAATCAACCAACCAAAACATTTTTCTTCAATATTTTTCATACAAACTATGGAGGCTTCGAAGTGATACAAGCAATCCAACATCAGGAAAACATACTCCAATACGAGATGGGTAATAGTTTTGTTATTGAGTTTAGTTATTTATGCATTTCATTTTCATGTTCTTGAATTCAATATTCTTAATTGTGCATTTCATAAGTGTAGGAATAGATCTTAGATTAGTGTTCTTGATTATAGATTAGATTCTATTTCAAGTAAGTTTATCTTGTTTATGTCTATGATTTCCCCCTCACACATTTTGGCATGCTTGGTGGGACCATGATCCTAAATACTCACGTTTCTATGAGTTTAAATTGAAGTTGTAGGTTTCTAAAGCACACATTGTTCCAAAAAAATTCGCAATTGCCTATCAAAGAATCTACGCTATTGACACTGAAATCTATGCTATTGATACTGAAACCTATGCATCTGTAATTTTTAGCACATCTGACTAACGATAGAGGGCACACTTACAGTTTTTTATGCTTTTGCTCTTTGAAAAAGGACACACTTGTTGATTCTTCAATGCTTTTACTCTTTCAAACTTGTGTTTGAGATCTGCTAACTGAAATTTTATTTTTTTCCCTAACAAATGCACTATTGAGGAATCACTAACATTTTTTTACTGTAGAGAAGATAAACAGTCAAAGGATTTCAGATTTTTGATGCTTATTAAGTTAGGAATCTTTCAATTTTAGTGCTTAAAATGAACCCTACAACAACACATTTTGTTTTAGTGCTCTAAAAAGAATTATTTCCAAAAGCTTTATTAAAGTTAGGAATCTTTCAATTTTAGTGCTTAAAATGAACCCTACAACAACACATTTTATTATAGTGCTCTAAAAAGTACCATTTCCAAAGCTTTCTTAAGTTAGGAATCCTTCATTTCAATGCTTAAAATGAACCCTACAAATATAAAATTTTGTTTAAGTGCTCTAAAATGAACTCCTTCCAAGTTGTCATAGTTAGAGAATTTTTCACTTGGTGCATAAAAAGAAAAAACAAACAAAGTAATTTGGTGCTCTAGAAGATTTTTAAGCTTTAAAATTAAACATTTGGAGTGTTAATTTCTTTTATATTGACCACAACGATTTATTTTTGTTGATGCACACTCACATTTGTTTTTATTGACCAAGTAAGACCAAGATTGATTTAGAAACACTCAAATTTGGACTTAAAAATGGATAAATCATTCTTTTTGTCTTGCACCTTTGCTATGATATTGACTGATGTCTAGAACACTTCCATTGGATGCAATTAAAAAGAATCACTGATATCTTATTCATATATTTTTGGGGATAGCACCGCTTGAGGTGCTTAAAAAGAATCAAATTGCTATGAAATGTATGATGTGCATTCGGTGTTTGACAAGCTAGATGGTTGTCTTCTACCTCACACCTTTTGGCAATCTTGGGTGAGAAAAAACATCTTGACCTTTACACCTTTATTTTCAAAGCATACCTTTAGAGGGCCTGCCTATTGAGACACATTCTGCACTAGAGAACTCATAGGCAACCCAAGTGGTACTCTTGTCCTGGAACGCCATATAAATAGATTGTGGGTGTGAGGAAAGTTCATCACTTGTCGGGTGTCGTTGGTTTATACCAATGTTAGTCTCCCCCAGTATCCATGTGATACATAAAGACCCACAAGGGTTGGGAGGCCTCTTAATTGAAAAAAATATCGCATGTATAGGGATCCGAAAATAATGATCCCAAAAAATTACTAAGAGACAAATTGTTTTAGAAGCTACCCCTCTATCCAAAAACATTCTTTGAAAGTGGTGCATCAAAATTTAATTTTGAGAAGTTACTTGCCAAGTACGACTATAGGCCCGTGCCATAAGTTGCATGTAAAATCATCCCTTTGGGGAATGAGGTAGGCCTACCTAAAATAATGGTTTCTATTCCTAGGGTTGGAAATGTTTGTTTATATTAAACTTGCCAAAAACATTCAAAACAAATTTGACATCAAATTATGTGCTTGATCTAAAAATAATACATCCAAACAAACATAAACATGATGGTTGAATACAAACCCTTTGACTTAGTGTATGCTTTTAAGAGAAGCCCTATATTTTCACTCCTTAAGGGGTAAGTGCACCAATCTGTGACACAATTTTGGCTCTTAAGATGGCACTTTTTTTTTCCTAAAATAAGCAAAATCTGATTTGCATGAGAAAATGAAGATAGTTATGCTCAAAATTTCAAGATGCGGCAAGAACAAAAGTTGAAGTGCTCCGAGTCTAGTTTCTAAGCTACTATTTTTTTTTGAAATTAATGAAGATTAAGGGTCTCAAAAAGGGGGGGGCCAAAATAGGTTTGATTTTGTTTTTATCAAAAAAAATAGCATAGTGCCTGAGGGCTCCCCTCTTTTTGGTTAACTCTTTTTACAATTTCAAAAATCCCAATGATGAGAAATTAGCTAACACCATGTAGTTTATCCTCCTTCTTTTGGATAATTTTTTTAATGAATATATAATATTTTATGAATTTTCAAAGTAGACACATCCTGAAAAGCTAAAATTTGAGCGTGCTCCCCCCCATATTTTTTGCAAACTAATCAAAAATTGATTTTTTTTTCATCATGTGTAGGATGAAGTCTAGTTTCAAAAAATTTAATTTGTTTCACATTCCGATGAACGTGTAAAAATCTATCCTAAACCTAACACATGTTGGTTTTTGAGCAAAAACGAAGGCATTTACAATAGAAGCCATGAATCAAAACCTTAACTAAATCAAAATGAAAAAATAATTATATATTTAGATATCTAAGAGAGAGGTTAACGCTATCACAATTTTTTTATAAACTTGCATTGAAAGATGTGCAAATGAGATGGGGAGCACAGACGAAAATATGAGAAAATTTGGCAAATCTTGTTAATTAACATGTCCAAAGTAGGCCATTTGGCACCAAATGGCCTGCTTTGCATAAAACTATAATTTCCCCTCTTTGGTGAACAACTTTGATAATGCTTAGAGTGCACAGTTTATGATCATAGATGGATAGTCGAGGTTTTACCTTTCATACCTTCTCTAACTCATTACCGTAATTGAATAACTCTTTGTCCATCTGAAGTCTCAATCTCTCAGGTCTCACTCCCTCCCACGCAACCTAGACTACTCTCTTAGTCCAATCCCCTCTCTCAAGTCTCTTTCCCTCCCACATAGGTACCTAAATGAATCTATCTCACTCCAACCCCTTTCTCACTCTCCCTCTTTGGTATTTTTATCTCTCTCACTCCATCTCCCTCTCTTAGGTTGTTATCTTTCTCTCTTTGTCTCTCTCTCTCAAGTCTCTCCCTCCTACCCCCTCTCCCTCTCTTAGGTCTGTCACTCACTCAATCCCTCTATCTCTCTCCCATTCCCTCTCTTTCACTCACTCTATCTCTCTCCCTCTCTCTCTCTCACTCACTCTATCTCTCTCCCTCTCTCTCTCACTCACTCTATCTATCTCCCTCTCTCTCTCTCACTCTCTCTCTCGTATCTCCATTCCCCCTCTCTCTCTCACTCTATCTCTCTCCCTCTCTCTCTCTCACTCACTCTATCTCTCTCCCTCTCTCTCTCACTCACTCTATCTATCTGCCTCTCTCTCTCACTCTCTCTCTAGTATCTCCATTCCCCCTCTCTCTCTCTCACACACATTCCCTTTCTTTCCCACTCTGTCTCTGTCTTTGTGTGTCTCTCTCTCTCTCTCATGTCTCTCCCTCCTACCCCCTCTCCCTCTCTCTCTCCCAAGTATCTTCGTCCTACCCTCTCTCCCTCTCTCTCTTTTTCTTGCGTCTCCCCCTCCTACCCCCTCTCCCTCTCATAGTCACTCCCTCTATCTCTCTTCCACTCCCTTGCTATCTCACTCCCTCTATCTATCTTCATCTACCTCTCCATCTCTCTCAAGTATCTCCCTCTCTCTCTCTCTCTCATCCCCTATATCTCTCTCCCTCTCTCTTTCTCTTAAGTCTCTCCCTCCCCCCACTCTCCCTCCCTCTTTGTCTCTCAAGTCTCTCCCTTGTACCCCTTCTCCCTCTTTTAGGCCTCTCTTTGTCTCTCTCACTCACTCCCTCTATCTCTCTCCCACATCCTCTCTCTCTCTCACTCCCTTTATCTCTCTCCCTCTCTCTCTCTCAGATATCTCCCTCCCACCCCCTCCCACTCTCTCTCTCTCCCTCTATCTCATGTATCTCCCCCCACCCCCTCCATATCTCTCAAATTCCTCTATCTTGAGTACTCCCTCTCCCTCCCACCCCCTCTCCATCTCTCAAGTCTCTCTCTCTCTCACTCCTTGTTTCTCTCCCATCCCTCTATCTCCCAATCCCTCCCTCTTCTACTCTCTTAGGTCTCTCCTTCCCACCTCCTCTCTCCCACTTTGTCTCCCCCTCCTTCTCTCTCAGGTGTCTCCTTGCCCTCTCTCCCTCTCCCTCTCTCTTAGGTTTCTCACCCACCCTCTCCTTCCCTCTCTCTCATTGTCTCTATGTATCTCCCTCTCTCTCTCTCCCACTCCCTCTCTCTCCCACTCCCTCTCTCTCTCACTCCCTCTATCTCTCTCCCACTTTGGCTCTCTCCCTCTCTCTCTCACTCCCTCTATCTCTCTCCCACTTTTTCTCTGTCACTCTCTCTTAGGTCTCTCCTTCCCACCCTATCTCCCTATTTCTCTCTCTCAAGTATCTCTGTCCTACCCCATCTCTCTCTCTCTCTCTCTCTCTCTCTCTCTCCTCTCTCTCTCTCTCTCTCTCTCTCTCTCTCTCTCTCTCTCTCTCTCTCTTTCAAGTCTCCCCCTCCTACACCCCCTCCCTCTCACAATGACTCCCTCTATCTCTCTTCCACTCCCTCCCTCTCTCACTCCCTCCCTCTCTCTCCCTCTCCCTGTCCCTCTCTCTCAAGTATTTCCCTCTCACCACCTCTCCCTCTCTCTCTCTCAAGTAGAGGGTTTAGGGATTAAGGGTTAAGGGTTGAGGGTTGAGGGTTGAGGGATTAGGGTTTAAGGGTTGAGGTTTGAGGGATTAAGAGGGTATAGGGGTTGAGGGATTAGGGTTTAAGGGTTGAAGGTCAAGGGTCGAGGGATTAAGATT
>CM021103.1:372576307-372592072 GCA_007115665.2 Sequoiadendron giganteum | reverse complement strand
GCATTCTTTGTTTTTGAGTTGTAATTTTGCTTGGGAGCTCTTGGATTTGGCTTGGGAGATTAGAGAGCAAGCTTGGAGGAAGAGTTGGGCTCATTCTCTTCACATCCCTCCTCATCTTGGATTAAGGTAGAATCAACAAACACTTTTGCTTATTATCATTTTTAAATTTACATGCTATGTACATACAATTGTGTGTTTGAAATTCTTTCTCATAAACTTTGGTTTTGTGTTTGTTCTTGGGTAAAAGGGTTGTAATGGGATAGGCTCACCCAAATTTGGGAAGAACATCCCAAGTTGGGAATGGTTGGAGTAAAAACCTCCATGGGGACACGTTATTCCTCCTTATAATGGAGAGGTAAAGAAAGGGTACGAGTACCCATATGCTTTGTGAAATGTGAAGGGTGGTTTGGGTGGAAAAAGAGATGTGAAAGAAGGGTTGGTAATGAAGGGATGAAAACTTGTGATGGTTATCCATGGTGTATACTTTTGAGTCTCCAAAATGGAGTGTGTAGTCCACCCTCCATTCCCCATTGTGGGTTCATAATGAACTCTTTGTTATGTGAAATTTCCTTTGGGTGAGTGAAGTTTCTTGTGTGCAAAATATGTGGTTGAATGATTGTTTGGTCTTGGAAATGTTTGTGCCCGGTTTCCATGTTGCCTCCTAGCTCAAGGGTGGTTGGTTTTCCAGCCAAAGGTTGGGAGGTGAGCTCCCCATTGGCCTATAGAAGAGATTTTGTGCCTTGTAAAATTGCAGGTTTGAAGAACTCATTGCTTGAAAACAACTATGTTCCTTGCTGATCTGTATTAGTACTATCCTTTGGAGAAATTTTCCATCGTGGAGTTAAATGCCATAGCCATGATAGGCTATTATAGTGAGCTTGTGATATCTGTTGTTAATATGTAATTGTTGTATGAAGTATATCCTTAGGGAAGAAAATTGCTACTCTATGTAGTAAGTATGGAAGAGTTACAAGAGTAACTGTTGTAAAAAATAAAAAGAAGAAAAAAATATGTTGTAAAGCTATTTTAAAAGATAGCTTTACACTTTATTGTTCTATTAGGAGGAGGAAGACTTTCATGTATCTATAAATAAATGAGTAGCTGCATATTTTGTTCAAAAAATAAATAAACTCTATTTGTTGTCCCTGTGATTAAATGTGCTTGGAATATGGAAGAAAATTATTTTGAGGTCTATGTAAATGTGCATACTGGGAAACTGAAGCCCTACCCCTTTGTTGTTTTGTATTAAAATAAAGTCGAGATTGTTGTTCTTTTGCAAAAAGAAAAGAAAAGAGAAATTTGTGTTTTATAGATCTACTGCTGCGAAAATTACATGAGAGATTAGAATGATATATACAGGTCAAGGAAAGATCATTTCCTTACCATTTTAGTAATTTTTTTTGTGCAGAGTAAATGCTGATTGAAAATCTGTTGATTACTGCAAATATGTAACTTTAAGGGATCTTTTATTTTACCCTTGCATTAGGACATTGTGCATTATTTTGAATCTGCTCATTAGATATATGCAAGTATAGTATTTGGGTTTGCTAGTTATTAATAAAACAAAAATAAAAGCAATCAGAATATTTCTTACTGCTCAAAATAAAATGGGAGTAAATCTGCTCAAACTATTTCCTTTTATGTATGTCAATAATACTGGAAGTAAACAAAATAAGTTTAAAACACAAAATGTGCACCATTTCAAATTTGTAAACGGATTAAATAAATTGCAAATATAGGATGCATTCATTTAAACCTGGTCTTATACATCTGTTACTTGGTTCACCCTCGGGTGACTGCTTTTGTGCTATGGAAACAGGAGTATAATACATTAGACAAATCTCAGTTTGTTTCCCTGTACATGATCTCTCAGAATTACCATATGGGCTAGTATCGACCAGCGTATGGACGATTTCCCCTCTCTTTACCACTGCGAGTTTTGAATGAAACTAGGATAAATGACCCATCTGCCCAGAACAAAAGAAAACATATTACTTTGTTTGATATTAAACAAAACAAAAGAGGATTGAAAACGATCAGGAATATATATTTTAAGGTAGTGGAAAACCTGCATAAATTTGTGAAGGGATGATGCAATATAGATGTCTGCCCTGTTATAACAGAGCGAATGTGTTATAAAAGAAATAGATAACAGGTGTGAGAAATAGGTTTCCCTCTACCCCATTTTCTCACCAGCGCCTCTATGGGGTTGTTCCAAACAAATAAAAGTCGCATGATCTGAACCATAGGGTTACTTGAAATGTGGGGAAATGGCATAGATCTTGTGCTAGCAGCTACGATAGGAGATGCCCCTTCTATGGACGGGTCGCTGGTATGATTATGGCCACTGCCTGCAAACAGAAGTGGGAACAAAAAAACAAAATAGAAGCATGTTAACGGGGAGACAGCCACCAATCTTGAACCTATCAATATTTACCATTGGCTACGATATCCTCTGGACTGAGTAGACTTTCCTTGTATGGTCAGCTTACCCCTGTCGCCTCTCCATAGCTTCCCTTGTAGCAGGAAACAATGGCTTCCAGCCACTGTCTTGTATCCGAGAAATCAGAAGTAGTTTAGCAATTAGGTTTTTTTTTCTTTCTGTTTCGTTTGTTGTGCATCTTTACTTTTATTATTTCCGTAACTTTTCACCCAGCCGTCTAAAGTGGTGTTCAAAATGGAACCCAAAAAAAATCAGATTTGGACATATAATCCTTTCTTTTATCTGCTTCGGCGGGAATATATGTTACTAAAACATACAGCATCATCAATATTGCTATAAGCTATATCTATTACATTCGACACAGTTGTTAATCTTATAGAAATATCATTATCAAAAATAAAGGTCACCGTTATCACTAGAATATTAACGTTAATATTGATGCTAATCTACTTTCTTGAGAAATCTTTAACGGTAGTCTTAAAATATATACATATATAAAAATCATTGATATGATTATTCAATGTATATTTTAATGTACATAGAAAATCATTGACTCTCTTATGAAATGAGAGTAGGTTTCACGTTTAAATAAATCATCTTCATCGTCGTGCGCTGGCGTCCCTCCCTTCCTCATACGTTTGGATAATCTTAATCCACTATTTACGTTACTTTATATTTCATTATCACTTTACTTTTACCTTGCAAAAAAAAAAAACATAGGCCTTCTAAACTCAAGGCAATTCACATGATAGAAAACAGTTAGGTTTCCATGGTTCTAGTTAATAGAGTTTTATAGTTAATAGGTAATATCTCTTTACTCATATTTTGTTTTTCCCTCTTAGGGAAATCAATAATATATGTATGTATAGGAATTTAAAATGTAGTTCTTTTATAAAAAAATTCTTAAATCCATAATTTTTTAAATTATTTTTTTAGTAAGTAATTATATATTTTATATATTTATTTATGTTTATATAATTTATTATTAATAATTAAATATTGAGATAATACTAAATAAGTTAAAATAAAAATTTAATAATTAACATGTAGATTATAAATATTTTAATTATTCACATAAATTTTGTGGTGAAATGTACTATTTGGATTTCAATAATATCATCAAAATGGTTAAGAGGGGTAGGGCTATCAAGTTACATGAGAACCCCCATCATGGAGGTCTTTCAAGAACATTAACTTTCTTACGAGAGTGAGTTTCAACTTTGGGTTGGTAGTTACGAAATTAGTAAACCTAGTGCTGTTGACAACCCGAATGCAATTTTATTCCCTTACCCTACCCTTGGGCAAATGATGTGCAATATAAGTACCATGTACATGTATGGTTGCTAAATGTTAGTATTTTGTATTATTATATATATAAAAAAAGAAGTTGTGTTTTGCCCTAGTGAAATTTTTGGGCATTACATTTTGTTCTTGAAGTTATACACCTTCAAGGAAGGTGAAAAGTATTTTTCTATACATTTGCTATGAGATTTGTTGTTCTCATAGCACACTTTCAAGGAGAGTGAGAAATATCTCTAGAAAGCAAGAAGGGTTTGCACTATTGGTAAGGGATTAATAAGTAGAATTTTATATTCAAATTAAATTTGTGACTTCAAGTTATTTCAAGGAAATAATAATCACTATAAGGTAGTGGTGTGTGTCTAGGATCACCATAAATGTTGTTGTTAATACATAGTGGTGGAAATACTTGTTGACTTTGTATTTCCTTGAATATGCATTAGTCAATCCATAGGAAACCTTCCCAACCCACTCATACTTAAAGAAGGAAAATCAATATATGGATAATTTATTTTTTAATTTATATTATTCATGACCGAGAACTAAAGGTATAAAGGGTGTATATGAACATGTGACATTTTAAGAATCATTACCATGTATATATGAAAAAAATTATTGTCTTTACACTATGATAAATCTTATCCTATATTTGTAATTCAATGTGGATTAATAGGGCTACCCCTATATAATTCTACTTTACTCTGAGTATAAAATTAGAAAGATTTAATATATTAGAGTTAATTTTATATGGCAAAAAATTTATTAGTGTTATTATTTAAGTTTAAATATTATAAGGTATATATATAAGTTAGATACAAATGCACACAATTCTTATTTATCAATGTTAACTATTTTAAGGATTAAAACATTAAGAAAACCATCATTACTATATAAATTGGCATGCAACAATATGAGTATAATAAAAATAGCAAATAACATCTTAAAAGTGTTGGAAGATGGTCAAGGCTCCCCTTGAGATTTGTGACAAGGGACTAACTGCCTCCCATGTGATCCATGTCTCTAACGTTTGTATCAGGCATTGATAGATCAATCTTTTGATGCAACGCCAAACATAGGCCAACCATTGGTATTAGAGCATTGGGTCATGGGTTTGAATCCCCTTGAGTAACGTTGAGGGAGAGATTGTTGGCAAATGATCAGTGCTCCCCTAAGGATCTGTGACAAGGGATGAATTTCCTCCCGTGTGATCCATGTCTTTACCATTTGTATCGAGCATTGATAGATCAATCTTTTGATGCAACGACAAAATTTGGACAACAAAAAGAATTTTATTAAATCAACTCCATCTCATTTATCAATAATTTTAAATATCTTTAAATATTGTTAAAGTTTAGTACTTATTTAAATCAAAACATTTGGAAAGTTCACTCTCACCTTAGGATGATTTTAGTGGTATTGACCCTCATAGTTATGGCACACTTTAGAGAACCTGTATAAAAGAATAAGATGTGTCTACTCACATCAAAGTATGTGCCTACTATAATCGTGCCTTTGAGCACCAAAGCTCTGGCTAAGACAATATCGAGTGTACTTTGTACCCCTAGTTGGATACACTCTATGTGCCCCTTGTCCAATGGCCATTGCCCACCAAATCACCTTCTTCTTCCTTCACTGTCCAATTATCACATGTATGCTTTATATAAATTTTAAGATGTGGTTTCTAAACCATCTCACCCTTTCACAAAGGTTTCCTTTAATTATTAATTAATAAATAAAAGTATTTCCTCCTTTTAATTTTTTTTTATAATATATTATGCATTAATCTCCATTTCAACCAAAAGATCATATTATCCTTTATTTTTATTTCTCCCTTTAATGCTTTCATAAATTTCTTTTCACTTTGGGGAAATTTTTCATAGCATTTCTCCCCCTATAATTTAGTTGTTATCACCATTAGCTTAATTTGAATCTACATCATAACTCACTAAAAATAATAATCTAAATAAGTTTTGATGTAACACTATCAATATCAAAGTAAACCTATCACTTTGATTTCATTTATTTTAGATTTTATCCAATAATTAGATTCTTTAGTTTATTTTTATTCAAAATTAGATCAATATAAATGTTTTTTTCTAATAAATAACATGATTACACTATAGACTCACTTTTGCATGAAGAAAATCATTATTTTACAAGGAGGTCATATAATTTTATATACTAAATATCCCATCTTGTAACCTTCACAATTTTCATTCATGTAAACTCTTATTGTTAAAAAAAAAAAATATTCTTATTTGATAAAAACAAAAATATTATCATACTATTATATATAAGATGATTAGTGAATGATATATGAATAATATTTCTATGAACTCACCTATTTCTAACACTCAATAGTATCCCAAGGTGATAATCATGCATTATAGACTACATGAGTATCCTCTTTTCCTAAATAATTGAATGGAATAAGTACAAAATTACCCTTAAATAAAGTATATATTATTTGACACAATAGTTCAAACAAAGTTATGAGCAAGTTTTAATCTAACAAGGATGTAATATAAAATAGCTTACTACTATGAATAGGGTATTTCTAACACCTAATCAAGTGAATTTTTTAAAATATATATCACCTTGTTATAGAATAATAGGTCGTGGATGAAATGATTAAACATCCAAGGATATGTTTTATAAAATATGAAATTTTATTGGGTTGATCAAGTTCATAAAAAAATACAATAAATAAAAATATGATAATCTTAGTAGGAATCTCAACAATAATAGAACATTAGTAAACTCTTATCACTCATAGATAATCTTTAGAATACTTTTAAATTCATGTATAACATGTTTACACTAATATCTAGTTCTTGTTTTTTCTTAAAAAAATTGGAGGTTGTTTCTCCCTTGTAAAGATATTCCATGTCCCCATGTCAAAAGACTATTAGAAAACTATTGAATTTCACATCTTATAAGTATTATTTTAACCAATATATTCAAATAGTATAGTATTACCTAATTCTATAATGTGAAAATGATTTTGAGATCTATTGTGTATGGACCCATGATGTAACTTACATTAAACAAACTTAGATTTCAAGTTTTTGTTTTTAACTAACAAGAAGTATAATAACACTACTTCCTAAAAATAGACATATAAGTAAATGGAAATCATCATAGATATACATTTTTTACACTTGCTAATGCCAAAACACTCTTTATTAAAAAAATATTCCTTGTACAAGAGGGTACTAACGAAATAGGAATATGAATAAAGTTGATATTGTCCATATACCTAGGAAAGTTGTGAGAAGTTTGTAATTTCTTTTAGTAGAAATAATATTTATTTTTATGATAGAGTAGATAATTCTATAAGACATGGATCTTCATAATGATATATAAGGAGCAATTATAAGTGACAAGAATGATCTAAAAGAGGTAAAATTGATCAAATGACAAGACCAAATTATCTTAGTGAAAATAAGCCACAATTTCATAGTCATTCCAAGGAAATGAACATGACTCTATGGCTAGTCATCCTTAACCCAATTTTATTCTCATTGACAATGCTCATTAAAATCATCTAACTTGCAATAGCCAATGAATTAGTGGTCGATGGAAATCCAATTAGGTTAATGTAGTTTTAATTATTACCAAAATATTATAAATTCTCGAAAGAATGAAATCATTAATATTTAATTTTGTAATGTAGACACTGAGAAGAAGAGATACCAACATTCTTTTCCTTTAGATAGGTCTAGAAGTTGAGTTACTAAATTGGTTGATTCCACTTATATTTTTATTTTGTACCTATCATACTTTTTTATTTTTATCACTTCACTTCATGCTTTCATTCAACAATCTCTATATGATTTGAACATCGATGTTGGACATTTATACTATATTGCAACATGTTTATAGATCTCTCCAATTCACAATTTCATATATTCTTAAATAATTTAGTGGCCAACTTCTTAGGCCCCATTTTAACTAGAAATAGTCATAACCAAATTTTGAATACTAATGTACACAAGTTTCCTCTAGGATTTCATCATATAATAAAATTAAATATAAATAATTAAGTCATCATAAACTCATGGAATGCAAATAAGACCATGTTCATGTTGATGTTAAGTACAACGTTGGTTTGCACTTTCCAAGAAAGATTATATTAAATATTATCTAGAGCCAACCTTATTTTGTGTTATATCCTTCCCTTGTTGACTGGCCGACCTAGGTCACATTTATTCATTTATCATTACTTGCTCAAAGGCCGACCTATATGAAGAGGCGCTAAGAAGGTATATATACAAGGTTACCTTTTGATGTTTATACACATTCGAATACACAAAAAGAAGTTCGCTATTTTGACAGAGCAGAATTCGCAGTCATAGAAGAAGTTCATACTTAGAATTCGCAGTCATAGAAGAAGTTCATTCTTGGATTCGCAGTCATAGAAGAAGCTCATACTTGGATTCACATTCCTAGAAGAAGTTCATACTTGAACAGCAGATCATCATTACTGTAGTAGCAGACCGAGTTCAAGGAAGAGCACATTTAATTGTATCTAAGCATTAAGGAGAAGTGCAAATCCATTAGCCATTGTTGGGCTGTATTGTAAGCAGATTTCTGTCACTATATTATCACATATATAAGAGAATCATTTGCTGGGTTTTTCTCCCTCAAGAGGAGGGTTTTCCCAGGGTATCTTGTTGTGTTCATTGTCTTATGTATTACATTTCTGTTGAATGATTTGTTATCTAATCTGATCTAAGAAACACTAACATGGTATCAGAGCGGGTGTGAAAAGATCGTGATCAGATTCAGATCTGTTGTTTGCAATCTTCATTAATCCTTTCTTTTCAGTCTATCTTTCTCAAGATGGTGAACGGTCTGAAAATCGAGGATAGACTCGAAGGGATCTCGAACTACACATCATGGAGGTTCAGGTTCATGCTGACCTTGGAAGAGAATGATTTGGCTGAGTTTGTGAAAACAAAAGTTCCCGAACCTGAAGGGGAAGAAGAGAAGCTGCAATGGAGGAAGAAAGACACTAGGGCAAAGAAAGCATTGGTTAATTCCGTCAAGGATCATATTGTACCAATTATCTTCAAGATGGATACAGCAAGAGAGATGTTTACAACCTTGGAAGAGATGTACGAAATCAACAACACCAGTCGAGCCCTTGCTCTGAAGCAACAACTTCATCATGTGAAAATGGCTAAAGGAGAATCTGTTGTTACATACTTCATGAGGATTTCAGAGATAAAAGATCAACTCTCCACTATTGGTCACATGATTGATGATAAAGACCTGACTATGCTTGCTCTCAATGGTCTTCCACTTTCATGGGAGGCGTTCATCCAAGGAATCAGTGCAAGATCCGAACTTCCCAAGTTTGATCGATTGAGGATTGATTGCATTCAGGAAGAGTCAAGACTAACAGCAAGGGGGATTGGTCAAAGCTCAAAGGATGAAGAATTACAATTTCTTACCTCTCATTCATCAAACAAAGGAAAAGGCTTTAAGAGAGGGTTCTTCAAAAGGAATCGAGAAGATGGAAATGATGATGCTCCTTCCTTCAAAAGGAAACGAGACATGTCCAAGATTCAATGTTTTCGTTATGATAAATATGGTCACTTTGTGAGGGTTTTCCCTCAACGACCTAAGCTTCAAGTTGCCATTGCAGATGTTGAAGAAGTTGCTCCACAAAAGGACTCCAGTGATTATCTATTTTATTCAGCTTTGTCTAGCAATGTTTCTACTGACTCTAACACTTGGTTAATTGACAGTGGTGCTTCTAGGCACATCACTGGTTTCAGAAGTCACCTCTCAGACTTAATGCAAAGCAACTCCAGTGATCAAGTTGTTATTGGAGATGATGCTAGATATTCTGTAAAAGGGATTGGAAACTCCACTCTTCACTTGGATTCTGGAATTTCTTTAGAGTTGAATGATGTATTGTTCGTACCAGGGATAAAGAGGAACCTTGTTTCAATTTCAGCATTAGAAGACAAGGGTTATCAAGTTGCCTTCTCTAAAGGAAAAGTTCTTATATGGGCAAAGAACTCCAGCTTCAAAACTGCTCAAGTAATTGGAGTTAGACATGAATGTCTCTACAGGCTATGCACTCGTCCTCTTCAAGCACTTGTGCATAACAGTACCAACATGTGTGATCTTTGGCATCGAAGATTGGCTCACATTCACTTTCGTGCTCTACCTATCATGGAGAAGATGGTCACCGGTCTTCCGAAATTCGATCAAGAACATGAAGGTACATGCAAGGGATGTGCCCTAGGCAAGAACACAAAAGGTACGTTTCATTCCAGTGAAAGTAGATCTAAATGTATTCTTGATCTCATTCATTCTGATTTGTGTGGTCCAATGTCTATTGCATCATCTAGTGGTTTCTTGTATTATATTATTTTCATTGATGATTACTCTAGAAAGACTTGGATTTATTTCTTGAGATCTAAAGAATCAGAAGAAGTATTAGAAAGATTCATAGAATTCAAAGCGCAGATTGAAAATCTGTCTGGGAAGAAGATCAAGGTATTGAGATCTGATAATGGTGGAGAATACTCTTCTGGGTCATTTCGAGATTTTTGTATTGAAGCAGGGATTAAGAGGGAGTTCAGTGTTCCCTATAATCCTCAACAAAATGGCATTGCTGAAAGGAAGAACAGGTCTATCATGGAAGCAGTGAAAGCCATGATCCATGATCAAGACCTGCAAATCTCTCTTTGGGCTGAAGCATCAAGAACAGCTGTCTATGTTCAAAATAGGAGTCCCCACAGGATCTTAGAGAATAAAACTCCTGAAGAAGCATTCTCAGGCGTAAAACCTGGAGTTAGTCATTTGAGGATCTTTGGTTGTCCAGTCTATGTTCATATTCCAAAGGAAAAGAGAACAAAGCTAGAACCTTTTGGGAAGAAAGGAATTCTTGTAGGCTACAGTGAGACATCAAAAGCTTACAGGATTTACATTCTAGGACAAAAGTCTATTGAGATTAGTAGAGATGTCACATTTGAGGAAGATGTTGCTTATAGAAGGTCCAAAGGCACTCCTATGGAGATTGATGAAGAAGAACCTCCTCAAGATATGGAAGTTGACCATATTCCAGAGGAGAATATAGAAACTACAGAAGATATTGATCCAGCTGAGCCTTTGGATCCTACTGATGGGCCTCTAGACATTGTGATTGGAAAGAAAAGACCTCTTTGGGCTCGCAAGACAATGCAGGAAGCAGAAAGGTTTGCAGCTCCAAGAGGAGCCTTCAGAGAAAGCAAGAGACCTCACAAGTTCTCTAGTTATGTTGCCTTAATGAGTCAGATTATTGAGTCAGAGCCTTCAAATGTTGAAGAAGCTTCTAGTCAACAAGTATGGAAGGATTCCATGATTGAGGAGTATTAGTCTATACTCAAGAACAATGTTTGGGATATAGTTCCTAGACCCAAAGACAAATCTGTGGTATCTTCTAAGTGGCTCTTTAAGATCAAGCATGCAGTTGATGGGAGCATTGAGAAACACAAGGCTAGATTTGTGGCTAGAGGGTTCTCACAAAAAGAGGGAGTTGACTATGAAGAAACTTTTGCTCCTGTGGCTCGTTACACATCTGTTAGAACGATCATTGCTATTGCTACATTTAGAGGATGGAAGATTCACCAAATGGATGTAAAGATAGCTTTTCTGAATGGCATAATAGAAGAAGAGGTCTACATTGAGCAACCAGAAGGATTTGAGGTGCATGGGAAAGAGTCTCATGTCTGCAAGCTGAAGAAGGCCTTGTATGGTCTTAAACAAGCTCCTCGTGCATGGTATGAAAGAATTGATCAGTATCTTTCAAGTCTGGGTTTCTCAAAGAATGATGCAGATTCTAACCTCTACTTCAAAGTGGTAAATGGTGAAGCATTGATTTTGGTTTTATATGTTGATGATTTGATCATTACTGGTGAAGAACATCTAATACTAAAATGCAAGAAGGAATTAGCTTCAGAATTTGAGATGAAGAATCTAGGTCTTATGCATTACTTTCTTGGCTTAGAAGTGTGGAAAAATCCAGATGAGATGATTCTAAGTCAAAGCAAGTATACTGTTGACATTCTCAAAAGGTTTGGTATGATTGACTGCAAACCTATGTCTACACCCATGGAGACTAACTTAGATAAGTTGAAAGAAGCTACAGCTAGTTCAGAACTAGTGGATTCTACATGTATAGACAGTTGATTGGTTCATTGATGTATCTAGTTAACACTAGACCTGATATCTGCTATGCAGTGAGTGCACTTAGCCAGTTTATGTGTGAACCAAAGCAAATACATCTTGTAGCAGCTAAACATATCTTGAGATACTTATGTGGCACAATTGGATATGGGTTGAGATATTCTTCAAATGTGGATTTAGAGCTGCATGGTTTTACTGATTCTGATTGGGCAGGATGTGTCTCAGATCGGAAGAGTACTTCTGGTTGTTGCTTCAGTTTGGGGACTGCTATGATCTCCTGGTGTAGCAGGAAACAGTCTTCAGTGGCCTTGAGTACAACTGAAGCAGAGTATATTGCAGCTTGTGTGGCAGCTCGTGAGGCAGTGTGGCTTCGAAAGCTCCTTGCAGGATTGTTTGGACAATCAATGGAGCCTACTATTATACACTGTGATAATCAAAGCTGCGTGAAGCTTTCTGTCAATCCTGTGTTTCATGACAGAACAAAACATGTTGAGATCAAGTACCACTATATTAGAGATATGGTACAAAGGAAAGCTATACAGTTGAGGTATATCAGCACTGAAGAGCAAACGACAGACATTCTCACCAAGCCTCTCGCCAGGATTAAGTTTGTATACTTCCGAGAGAAACTTGGTATGGTGGAGAATGTAGCCGTGACTGAGAAAGAGTCTCAGTAATCAGTGATCCTTGTTGAGAATGCAACTCTCTACTGAGAGAGAGTTGAGGTGCAAGCCATTGATAATACGATTCTCTGCTGAGAGAGAGTTGAGGTGTAAGTCCTTGATAATGCAATTCTCTGATGAGAGAGAGTTGAGGTGAAAGCCCTTGTTTCCACACTCTGGGAGAAGCTATGGTGGATGTCATGTGTGCGACTCCATGACAAACATCACGTGAGAGAATCCGTGATGAGTTTATACCATCTATGGGAGTAGCCATAATGGTTGATATCACGTTGAGGTGATATTCTATTTTGTTTTTCATTCTAACCTAATGTGTCTTGTGCAGATGAAAGTTCATCCCTAGCTGAGAGGGAGTGTTGATGTTAAGTACAGCGTTGGTCTGCACTTTCCAAGAAATATTATATTAAATATTATCTAGAGCCGACCTTATTTTGTGTTATATCCTTCCCTTGTTGACTGGCCGACCTAAGTCACATTTATTCATTTATCATTACTTGCTCAAAGGCCGACCTATATGAAGAGGCGCCAAGAAGGTATATATACAAGGTTACCTTTTGATGTTTATACACATTCGAATACACAAAAAGAAGTTCACTATTTTGACAGAGCAGAATTCGCAGTCATAGAAGAAGTTCATACTTAGAATTCGCAGTCATAGAAGAAGTTCATTCTTGGATTCGCAGTCATAGAAGAAGCTCATACTTGGATTCGTATTCCTAGAAGAAGTTCATACTTGAACAACAAATCATCATTACTGTAGTAGCAGACTGAGTTCAAGGAAGAGCACATTTAATTGTATCTAAGCATTAAGGAGAAGTGCAAATCCATTAGCCATTGTTGGGCTATATTGTAAGCAGATTTCTGTCACTATATTATCACATATATAAGAGAATCATTTGCTGGGTTTTTCTCCCTCAAGAGGAGGGTTTTCCCAGGGTATCTTGTTGTGTTCATTGTCTTATGTATTACATTTCTGTTGAATGATTTGTTATCTAATCTGATCTAAGAAACACTAATAGTTCATAGTTCTTAATTTTACTTGAATCATTGTTAAACAGTCTACCATAAAACTATGGAGAAAACTACAATCCTCTAGATCACTAGGATTTTTTAAACCCTAACTAACTAATAGACTAAAAATTAAGAAATAATGTTAGCGATTGTCCTTATGCATTTACATATATGATAAATTTTGTGGGAACATATTTCATGAGTTCACGCTTCTTATCTTTTTTTCAATCTTGTCAATTTTATACCTCCATATGCTCTTTCTAGGTTGTTGAGAACCATATCTTGATAGAAAAATCTTTTAATATGACACTAGTATTGTAGACATGTAAAATTGACCTAACACCTATCACACACCCTAAACGACATTTTCACATCATCGGTATCATTATCATTGAACATCACTGCATTTCACATCAATTTCATCAAAAACCCTAATTTCCCCTATTAATTGAATAATACAACATTATTTAATTAATTCACTTTTCAATCATTTTTGACTAATTAAATAAATCTCATTTATTTAATAAATTCTTGAAAACCTTATTTCTACTATTAATTGAATAAAATGGTATTATTTAATTAATTCACTTTTTATCATTTCGACCAATTAAATAAATTGCATTTCTATAATAAAGTCCTACTTACTTTATTTCATCTTGATTGATTAAATAACACCAATTATTTAATTATGTCACTAAATCACTTTATTCCCCTAAGTCGATTAAATTATTAAATCATAATAGTTTAATTAACTCACTTTCCCTCTAAATTTGAATAAATTAAATAAACTATTCAAGTTATCATCAAAAATCAAATCAAACTAATGTAATTTTGTTTTCGAAAGTCAAACTTGATTTGCACGTTCAACTCCAAAATGAATGAATTAATTAAATGAATTAATTAATCATTCTCAACCACTTTTCTAATTGAGTAAATTATGATCCCCTAATTTCTTAATCTATTCCTAACAAATCAATATATTCCTAATTGAGAAAATTACGATCTCCTCATAGATCAATCTAATTCCTAACTAATAAATCCATCTCTCAATCCCATAGATCATTCAATCTATTCTTCAATTACACAAAATTGTGCAATCTATTTTGCACAGATTATTCATGTCTAAAACCTCTCAACATCTCTCAACTGTCGATCTTGATTCAACATTGTTTAATCCTGATTGTCCATTTTAAATCATATTTTCTCTATAAAAAAACCTCTTTCCTCACAAAAAAGGATCGAAGAATCAACATATTCAGAAAACGAAGTAATACCAAAACACCATTGATAGAGCTTCAACATTTCTTCAATCAACCAACCAAAACATTTTTCTTCAATATTTTTCATACAAACTATGGAGGCTTCGAAGTGATACAAGCAATCCAACATCAGGAAAACATACTCCAATACGAGATGGGTAATAGTTTTGTTATTGAGTTTAGTTATTTATGCATTTCATTTTCATGTTCTTGAATTCAATATTCTTAATTGTGCATTTCATAAGTGTAGGAATAGATCTTAGATTAGTGTTCTTGATTATAGATTAGATTCTATTTCAAGTAAGTTTATCTTGTTTATGTCTATGATTTCCCCCTCACACATTTTGGCATGCTTGGTGGGACCATGATCCTAAATACTCACGTTTCTATGAGTTTAAATTGAAGTTGTAGGTTTCTAAAGCACACATTGTTCCAAAAAAATTCGCAATTGCCTATCAAAGAATCTACGCTATTGACACTGAAATCTATGCTATTGATACTGAAACCTATGCATCTGTAATTTTTAGCACATCTGACTAACGATAGAGGGCACACTTACAGTTTTTTATGCTTTTGCTCTTTGAAAAAGGACACACTTGTTGATTCTTCAATGCTTTTACTCTTTCAAACTTGTGTTTGAGATCTGCTAACTGAAATTTTATTTTTTTCCCTAACAAATGCACTATTGAGGAATCACTAACATTTTTTTACTGTAGAGAAGATAAACAGTCAAAGGATTTCAGATTTTTGATGCTTATTAAGTTAGGAATCTTTCAATTTTAGTGCTTAAAATGAACCCTACAACAACACATTTTGTTTTAGTGCTCTAAAAAGAATTATTTCCAAAAGCTTTATTAAAGTTAGGAATCTTTCAATTTTAGTGCTT